>QJNZ01000256.1:0-110381 GCA_004155055.1 Monosporascus sp. CRB-8-3
TTTTTTTTTTTTTTTTTTTTTTTTTTTGCGATTTTATTTAGCTGCAATTTTAAAAATATAACTAAATTCGGAAAAGTTAAAATATAGAACTATTAGCGGAATTACTTAGCAGGGAAATAAAAATTATTATATATAATATATAGGATTTATATATTTTAAGTACGTTTCCGATATATTTTTAATTTTTCGAAATAACGTACGGTTTTTTGTAAAAGTAATATATTAACATTTTAATAATTATGTAATTACTTTTTATTCTTCACTCGGTTATTATTAATCTAATAATCCTTAAATTATTTTATTAATTATTTATTAAGGAATTATTATAATTATTGTTAATATACGAAATAAAGTTTAAAAGCTTTAAATTAAAAAATATACGCGTTTCGTAACCTTTCGATTAATACAGTAATAATATACGTTTTATAACAATTTACCCGATTTATATATTAATTTTAATATATTACCGTTATTATAATTTTAGGATATAACGTTTTAAGTTTTATTATTATTCTTAATAACGATATACAAATCTTTCCGCTATTTTCCGAGATATTTACCTTTAGTAATACGTTTATTCCGCCTTTTTCTACAAGTTTAACGCCTACTTGTTACGACCCAACAAAGGGGAGGTCTCGGAAACGGTCCTAGCGGACCGAAACAGGACCCAAATAAGTTAAGTTACGTAATTTGGATCTTTTTTGTTTTCAAGATCTAATTAAATCCATACAAAATCAATGCCTTTTGGATCTGGGAAAATAACAAGATCTATAGGAGATTTAAATTTTTATGAAAGGATATATACGCTTATTAGTTTTATAGCTTAAATAACGATAACTTGTAATATAACTTAATTACCTAAAATACCTTTAATATTACCAGACGTAATTAAGTTATTTTCGTTACTTAGATTTCTATAATACAATTACTAATATAAACCGTACAATTTGGTTTAATAATTGGTTAATTAATTTAGCCGTTATATATTACAAACTTTTATTTAATAATATTATTAAACTTTAAGTAATTACTTAAATTGTTAAAATAACTTTTAATACCGAAAAAAGCATTACGAATTAATCGTTCCAGAATAAATTTAAAAAATTAAAAACGGAAATTTTGCGATTTAAAAAAATAATTAAAAAAACCTTTAACGCTTTAAAAATTAAGGTTAAAAAGCCTTAACCCTATAACGGGAAAATTAATATTTAAAGTTTTTTTACTTAAGTACGAATATATTTACAGTTCTTAGTTTTTAACGATCCGGAAAATAAAATCCTTGCCGTTACGGCGTTCCTTACCAGAAACGCGCTTAATTAATTCGAACCAACTATAAAAGATTACTTAAAAAATGCGGAAAACGATAAGGAGACGTTTATTAAAAAACTTTTCGCTTATTATTCCAATTTCGAGGAAAAATTAAAGGCTAATTTTAACAACCCCGATAAAAAATGTACTACTGTACAAAAAATTTTATAATTACGACAAAAAAAACTAACGTTCAAATATATAATAAAGTTCTAGAACTTAATAACCAAAACGGAATAAATAAACGAAAAGGATAATACCTTAATTAACGTATTTTATAAAGAATTAAAAAACGATGTTAAAAACAAAATAATTAAACTGGAACGATTAACCTTTTTAAATAAATACATAATTAAGACGGTAAAAATCGATAATTAACAATTTAAAAAACGATAAAAAAAAAGGGTTAGTATACCTTACGATATAAATTTAATAAATCCAATTAAAGGAATTAATATATTACATTTTTTTTTTTTTACGGAACTTAACTAAGCCTTATAAAAATCGGGGCGGTTCGATAATAAAATTAACTTTAATTTAAATGTTACAATTGTAGTAAGGTAAAATATAAGGCTTTTTAATGCAAAGCATTTAAAAAACCTTAACAAAATAACTGAACCTTTATACCTAAGGGATAATAATAAAACGATAAAAAAGATAATAAAAAAATAATTAATATAGTCCAACTATGATATACGGTGGTATAATGGCACAAGGACCATTCAGGGTAAAAAGCCTTTACCGAAGAAAAATTACTAGCCCAGTCCTAGTAGAGAAGATAGTAAAAAAAACAAAACCAACTAGCTCTGTAAAAATAACTGCAAAAACATTACGAATAAAGGGAAAATCTGTACCCAGGAAAACCGGAATGATATATAAAGATCCATATTATTTATTACGACAAGCCTAAATATTAATTTCATTAAAAATAAAAAAAAGCGATTTATTAACGCATAACCCGAATACATTAATAAGGATTTAATTTTAAATAACAAAAAAAACTTAATAAAAATAATTAACAATAATATTAATATTTATAATCGTTCGTGGATTAAGATAAAATTAATCAGAAAATAACCCTATAAAACTAGCTACCTAAAAAAACATGCCTATAAAAAAACCCTTTCTGCCATTTTAAATAATACGATTACTAAATAAAAAAAGAATTAATCCAAAAAACGGTAGAGAAGCATTGCTAGTAAACTATCACCGATCTGAGCATTTAACTGGCTTTTATTACCGACCCAGAAAATAAAAAAACAATTAAAAAAAAATTAAAAGTTTCGCTAAAAAAAACTAGTAGGACTTTAAAGATAAAAAAGAATATAACAATTAATAAAAAAACGATAATTCGTAAATAACATTACTAGATAAAAAAACGATTGAAACCCTTATAAAGCAGACTTACGAATAATTGAATATACGATAACAGCTTAAACAATTACAAAAACAAATAACGCGTATAGAGAAATAATTAAAAAAATTCCGAATACAAAATAACTAAAACAAGGAAATACTACGAAAACTTTTATAGATTTTAAAAAAACAACGCTACCTATAAAAAAGCCATAGGCAGGCGAAAAAAAAAAGGTTAAACCGTAATACCTTAAAAAAGCTCTAAACGTAACGAATAGAGCTACTAGCAACAATACCATCACTATATAAGTACGGATTAAAAAGAATTAATATACCGCAATAATAAACTGCAAAATAACAACTGCAAACTATATTAATCCGGAAGTAATAAATTAATTAAAATTACTATAAAAAGAAAAAAGTTATCCTTATAAGGTCGAAAATACCAAAGGTTAAAAATTCACCTATAATAATAAATAGGTTAAACGTAAAATTAATTACCTTAAAACCTTTATCGAAAAAAAAACAAATTATTAATTTCGACATTATCTTATTAAATAAATACGATATAATCCTAGGAAAACCATAGTTACGCCAGTATAATCCCTTAATCGATTAAAGAACTAATTAAATAAGCTTCCGTTCGCTTCCTAATATAAAACAAAATATAAACAATACGAGATCTTAATATTCGATTAATAAAAACAATAAATATAAGCACGAAAATACGATAGAAACCTTATTACCTAAAAAAATAAGATATATCCAAAACAAAAGGCATAATAAGAAAATACGGCGCGTTATTGCAAACCTTAAAGCACGATTTCGATAAATAAATAACGACCTACAAATACAGCCTAAAGAACTACTAGAGTAAATAATAAAAGTATTACCATAATACTATAAATATAAAAAGCTTTTTCGAAAAAAACTTAATACGAAATTACCATAACATAGCAAATAAGATTATGAGATAGTTCTTAAGAACGGCAAGATAATTACCTTTTATTCTATTTACAACCTAAATAAAGTAGAACTATACGTTCTTTACGATTACTTAAAAAACAAATTACGGAAGGAATATATATAACGTTTTAAATTATCAGCAAAGTACCTAATATTTTTCGTACCGCAAAAAAACGGAAAATTATAACTCGTTATTAATTACCGACAACTTAACGACATTACCGTTAAAAATAAAATACCGTTACCCCTAATTATTAAAATTAAGGACCGATTACGAAATACTAAATAGTTTACGGCCTTAAATTTACAAGAAAAATATAACCAAATTTAAATCAAACCAGGAAATAAATAAAAAATAACTTTTAAAATAAAATACGGATTATTCGAATACCTTATTATACCTTTTAAACTTACAAACGTATTAGTAACCTTTTAATAAATAATTAACTATATATTTCGAAAATACCTTAATATCTTTATTATATATTACCTTAATAACATCCTTATCTACTTAAAAACCGAAAAAAAACATATAGAATACATTTATAAAATCCTATAAACCCTATAAAACGCTAACTTTTTAATTAACGTAAAAAAAAATACCTTTTATATTTAAAAAGTTAAATACCTAGGACATATTATCAACCTAGAATATATTAAAATAAACCCTAAAAAAATTTCTGTAATTAAGAATTAAAAAACGCCTATTAACGTTACGGAAATACAAACGTTCCTTAAATTCGTTAATTATTACTAACGATTTATACAACATTTTAATAAAATCGTAATGCTATTAATAAAACTTACCAAGAAAAACTAACGCTTTATATAAACCCCAACTGTAAAAAAAACCTTCCAGCAATTTAAAAACGCCCTTACTAGCAAACCTATTTTGATAATATACGACTTAAATAAACCAGTAAAACTTAAAACCAACATTTTAAACTTCGCTTTAAAAACAATAATTTACTAACGAAATAATAAAAAAAAATTATACCCTGTTACCTTTTACTTTTACAAACTATACAATACTAAACTTAATTACCTTATTTATAATAAAAAATTCCTAATTATCGTTAAAATTTTTAAAAAGTTTAAACATTATCTTAAAAGAAACTAATATCAGATAAAAGTATATACGAACTACAAAAATATCTTTCATTTTGCAACTACAAAAAAACTAATTAGGCAATAACTACGCTACGCAAAATACCTTTTAAAGTTCGACTACGTTATTATCTATTACAAAGGAACAGAAAATAACAGGGTAAACGTTCTTAATAAATAACCAAACTTAAAAAATCCTAAGGTAAAAATATAACGGATTATATTCGATTAAACGCCAGAAAGATATCTACAATAACAATATATCAATACCATCAAAATATCTATACCAGATATATATAAAGAAATATAACAATATTATAACAACCTACCTAAAAATTAAAAAACAGATAAAATCCACGTACTAAAAAAACATTAAAAAAATCTAATACGAGAAATACATAAATATTAACTATACGGATACCTAGAGATCCATAAAACCCTAAAACGTATATAACAAACATACTATTTCCTTAAAATAAAATCAATTATATAAAAAATTATATAACAATATAACATTTACACTAAGGCAAAAACCAGATAACATAAATTTTACGGAAAACTATAACTATTACTAATCACTAAATAACCGTAAAATTCGATTATATTTAACTTTATTACGAAATTTCCCGTATTAAAAAACCTAATTACGGGCATATATTATAACAATATCTTTGTAATTATTAACCGATTTACAAAATTTTCCTATTTCTTACTTTATAACAAGAATACGGATATTAAATAAATAACATACGTTTTTTTTCGATATATATACAGTATACATAAATTACTAACAAAAATCATTTTAAATAAAGGTATAATTTTTACTTCTAAATTCTAGCAAAATTTAATAATATAACTCGGCCTAAATTATAAATTATTAAACGCTTTTAAATTATAAATAGATAAATAAACGGAAAAAACCAATTAAACGTTAAAAACATACTTACGATATTACGTTAATATCGGCAATTAGTGCTTTCAAGTGCCCACGGCTAGTACATCTAGGCTGTAGATACTGCCTAAAACAGCCTTTATCCAGGAACCATCCTTTATATAATTAAACGTATATGTAAAAGCGATTGCCCCCAGATTTTTTTAGTTTTTCCTAGAATAACTATACGTATTTTGCCAGATTTTTGTATTTAATTATTGTAATTGCTAATATGGTAGCATTTTCTGGTTAATTAGTAACCGTAATACGTTAAACGGAGTAATTATTTGCAGGTTAAGTTAATAAAGAAAGTACGAGATTTAAAAGGAAGTTGCTTAGTTAATTTAAAAGAAAGTAGGCGGTTGACGATAGCAAGCGAATAGCAAGAACGTACCTTAAGGTAATTTTTTGCAGTTAAGTAAAGCAGCTTACCCGATAAGGGTTTTGTCCTTATACGGAATAAGAAATATATAAATAATAATTTATTTCTTTTTCCTTTCGATTAAAAAAACTTTTAAAACGAAAAATTTTATAATAAAGGGGAAAAACAAAAGCTTACGATATACGTAGCGGTAGAAAAAAGATTTGTTTTCGAGATTTTTACGGAAAAAGCCTTATTACCTTAATAACGATAACTAAAAAACCGATATAAGATTTTTATATAAAAATAACAGCTTTAATTAAAATTAAATAAGTTTTATACGTCTTTAGGCATTAATTTAAATAAGATTAAGAAAAACGTTAAGGTACGAAAATATAAATATAAATCGGTTAAGGATAAAATTAAAAATTTAAAATTTTAATAAAAGAGAAAAAACGATATAATAAAGCGAATAAATAATATTATAAAGCGATTATTAGATATATTTTAATTCGGGGGCGTACTTTAATAAAAACCGTTTTAATTAAAGGTAATACGGAGTTTGCGAAATGTAAGTATTTATAAGAGCGTTTTATAAGATGTTTAAAAGACGGGAAGCTCGTAAGAAACCTTTATCGCCATCGAAAATGACGTAAAAAAGATTAACTTTTTAAAAGAAGGCGAAACGAAGTTAAAAAGGTAATTTATTAAGAAATTTAATTTTCCGAAAAGGGAGAAAAGCGAAAAAAAAAAGTTACGTAAAGAAGAAAATGTAATACGTAAGGACCCTAACAATTTGGATAAGTTATTTTTAGATTCGTTTAAAGGTTTTCGAAAACGAAAAAGCCGTTGTAATAGTTTTCCTAGCATTTTTAGCAGTTCTTTAAATTTTAATAGTTTAAATAGTTTTAACGAGTTAGGCGTTTATTTAAAAAAAGAAGAAAAAAATTTTAAAAAGTTTAATAACGAAAATGTAAAGTTACGTTAAAAACGTTTTAACTTTTTACTAGATAAGAAAAATTATTTGGTAAACTGGGTTAATTGGGAATTTTAAAATAACGCTTTAATATTTGCTTTTAAAAAAATTAGTTATAAAAATGGAATAAAGTTAAAATAACTTAATTAATTACGTTTTGCGAAAGCTATTATTAAGACGTATAAAAGGGTGCCGTTAAAGTTAATTATAAGTATTAAAAAAAAACGAAAATATTAAAAACCTTTAAAAAAACTTACGTAATAATAGATAAAATTAGGCAAAAGTCCTTTTGGAAAAAGCTTAATAAGATTATATACGATAAAGGAGATTCCGTACAGTTTATTACAAAGTTTTAAAAACTGTTACAAAAGATTAAAGGTTATAGTATAAAGTTCGGATTAAAGGAATAAATTATTATATTCCTTATTGCTGTAAAAAACCGCATTAATAACTGGTATAAAACAATTTAATTAATATTTAAATAAACCAGTTATTTTTTCCAATAGCTGATCGACGACTTTAACAATGAATTTTATAACTATATTAATAAAAAAAAGAACGGAAAATCTTATAACGCTTAAAGAGGTAAGGGAAAAGGTAATAGTAATTTCCGAAATAACAAGCCCGTATAAAATAAGAACGGAAAGTTATTTTGCTTTAACTGTAACAAATACGGATATTTAATAAAGGACTGCTCCGAGTTATAAAAGGAAAAAAATGGCAAAGGAAAGAAAGGAAAACGTGGTTAACATTAGGGTAATAATAGACAGAATAATTAAAGTAATAATTTTTGTAACGTTTATAACGGTAACAAAAACAAAAAGCAATTTATTTTTAACGGTTTAAAAGATTTATACCGATTAAACGGAAAGACCTTTAACGTTTACGTTAAAAAATAATAGTTAGAAGATTTTATGTAATAATATGATAAAATGATTTAAAAAGCAGTTTAAAAAGCTTTAATAGTTAAATATTTTGAAATCCGGGGAGTTTTAATAAGTAAATATATTAAAGTTTAAGTAATTAATTGCTTAAAGTTATAAGAGGGTAAACGCTTTAAAGGAATTATTATAAAAAACGCTATATTTTTATACGTTTATTTTTTTTACGGGAATAACTTAAATAAATTATTTTAAGATTTAAAAGCGAACGTTAATATTACAAATAATATTAACGACTTTAAGAAAAATATTATAATAAATATTAAGTCCAGGGGAATCCAAATTATAACGGGTAAAGGATTTATAATTGTTATTTTTGTTAATATCGTTAAATAACTTTTAAAAGGGTTTAATAAAAAAAGAAACGAAATTATAGTTAGGTATACGTTATATATTAATAACTTTTTTTTAAAAATATTTTCCGGGGAGATATTTTATAAAAAAGAAAGTTACTTAAATTATAACGTTTTGATAAGTTTTAATAAGATTTAATTGTTAACGATTAACGTTTTTCGGAAAGGATTTTTTTTATGGTTTTACGGGAAGCCGGAATTTATTATTAAGGTTTTGGATTTAGTAAACGATAAGAATTATTAATAGGGATTTATGCTGGGGGAGGTATTTAATAAGGAAAACGGCGATAGCTTAATGGATAACTTAAAACGCGTACTTTCGAACATTTTTAAGGACGGAAAAATTTTAATAACGGACGAAGTTATAAAAAAAATTATCTTTTAATACCGCCGCCTTTGTTACCTTAATACCGAACAATTAATATGGATTATTAAGAGGTTTACGGGGATAGATTTAGACCTTAACGATATAAAAAATATTTTTTATACGGTATATAACGAAAGGAAAATATAAAAAATATCATTTATAAATTTTTAAAAATAAAAAAAATATATAAAAGAAATTATTTAATACGATGTAGGGTTAATTAAACCTATTAATATTAAAAATAAAAGTTATTTTAGTTTTTTTATAAATAATTTATTATATTATAGAAAGTATTATTCGTTTAAAAGTAAGGACGAAATTTAACAAAGCTTATACGCGTATATTACGCAAATTACAAAACGTTTAAAAATATTATTATTAAACGAAAAAAACAGATATAAAAAAATGTAAATCCTGCGCTTTAACGGCGGCAGGAAATTCGGTATAACGATAATTAAAAATTTTTGCGTTACGGAAAATATCGAACTAGTAATTTCCAGCGTATATAATTAATATCAAAACGGAGTTGCAAAATAAGAAATACAGTTTTTATAAAATAAGGTACGTATAATTTCCGCGTAAATAAAAATCCCTATATATTTCTAGGATTTCGTAATAAAGGTAATAACGTACATTATTAACAAGATAAACTAATTTACGGTAAAAAATATAATATTAATTAAATACTTTAAGGATATATTCGAATTAAATAAATCATATAAACCCGATAACGGTTATCTCCGAATCCTCGGTAATAAATATATAATCCTAATTAATTAAAATTATCGGATTAAATTAGAAAAACTAGCAGCTTATAAAGTAAAAAAAATATTACTAAGCTATTAAAGGATATATAACTATAAGGTATAATTGCTAAAAGGCAGTAAGTTATTTATAATACCGTATATTACTATCTACGAAAACTTAAAAAAGCCAGATAAACCCCCTAGCCTTAAAGATATTATCCAATTATTTCTATAACCCGTATAAAAACGTTTAAAATACCGTTAAAAACAAGGCGTAAAAATAAAAAACAAAGACAATAACGTCATCTTAAAAAACAATACGGACCAAGAAATTAAGTAAGTTAAACGTAAAAAAGAACGCCCGAAAAAGACTATCCCTAAGCTATATACCTTAAAAGCCCTAAATAAAGCCCTAAAGTTAATTTAAAAGTTAAAGCTAGCTTTAACCTAAAAAGGCAAAAGTAAAAGTAGCTTATATACCTTCTATTTTAACTTATTAACGTTAAGTAACGATAAAAACCGTCTTAATAATTTTAAAAACGTTAATCAGGCTATCTGGAACGCTTATAAATACGAATAAATAATTAATATATTAAATATTAACATTTATAAGCTATTTATTACCATAAATAACGGCCCGACCTTAAAGGAAGTTATAAAAAGCCCAAAACGAAAAATATAATTTAAAACTATCTTTACAAAAATTAAAGAAAATCTCTTATACGGAACCTTTAAATTTACGCTCTTTGGCGAAATTACTTAAAAGCACCTTATTAATACTAAATAGGTATTAAGAAAGAAATATACATCTATAAGAAAACTGGAGAAGTACAAAATACGTATTTACGTAAAAGGATTTACATAGCGAAAAGGAATTAATTATAACGAAATAATAGCAAGTACCGTAAAGGCAATATACTGGAGGATTTTAATAACGTTAACCGCCTTTTTAAGGTAGTATATATTTTAGATAAACTTTATTATTACGTATTTAAACGGTAAATTAAAGGAAAATATTTATATAAAATAATTTCCGATATTAAAAAAGTATTTTAATACGTATCTAAAGAATAAGAAGATATATGGTTTTTTTTTAAAAAGGTTATTAAATTAATAAACTTATTATACGGTTTAAAGTAAACCGGAGTTATTTAGTAAAAGAAAGTAAAAAAAATATTCGCGAAATAAGGTTTCCGTCCGTTAATTTTAAATAACGCGATATATTATAACCCTAAAACAGGAAATGTTATCGCCTTATACATAAATAATTTCCTGCTTTTCGGCCTTAATAGATAACGTCTTAAAAACATCACTAAAAAGATTACTAAAAACGTCTTAGTTAAGGATTTAAGTAACGCGGATTAGTACCTAAACATATAAATTATCCGTTTCTTACCAATAGAAAATATTAGGTTAAATTAATAATAATATATTAAAAAGTTACTGAAATTAATTGGCTTAAACGAAATAAAAAAAGAACTTACACCATTTGTTAAGAATTATTTAAAGTACGCTGTAAGATATAACGGCATAATTAGTAAAAAAGAAACGTTTAAATATGTAAGCCTGGTAAGAAAATTTAATTTCTTAAATTGTATTAGCAGATTAGATATAGCGTTTATAACGTTAACTTAGGCAAGGTTTATAAGCAACCCGTTACCTAAATATTAGGAATATATTAAAAGATTGCCGAAATACTTAAACGGTATATTAAACATATTTTTTCGGTACCGGAAATTACGAAAAGATTATTTATATTACAAATATAATAATTTAAAGTTGTTCGGAACAATAAATATAAGCTTTATAAATAATTACAAGTTAGCAAAGTCCATAATAAGCTATATATTCTTTATAACTAAAACGCTTATTTTATAAATTTTAAAGTTATAAAGTATTATTATTAAATATATTACGGAAGCAGAATACGTAAAAGTAAAAATAACAGTTATAAAGGCAACTAGGATTAGAAATTTCTTAACAAAGTTAAAGCTTATACCTAAAGGTTTTATTTTTATCTTAAAAAATAACACAAATACGTTTAAATAAATAAAAAAGATATAAATAATACGAAAAAAACGTTATATTCGAATTAAATATTATTACGTACGTTAAAAAATCCAAAAAGGAAATATCAATTTTTAATACGTAAAAAACAAAAATAATCCCGCTAAATTCCCTTTATACGGGAGAAAAGGCGTTCCTTTGCTAAAACCTGTTTCTCGTTATTAAAAACGACGACCGCGGCATTTTTTTTACGATTATCCGAAAGTATTTGCTTATTTATCAATTTTAAAACTTTAATTTCCTATAAAATTACCTATTTATATATAATTACAACCCTTTACGTTAATCTTTACTTAAAGGCGTTAATATCTTATATATAGCTTATAATTAGTTAATATCTTTTACTAACCGGAAAAAAACCTTTATTTAATAGCCTTTTGTAAAAGGGGATTTAAAAAACAATAATTTCGATTATTTACTAATATTGCCGTTAAAAAATAAAACCGATTTTTAAAGCTATAAAACCTCTAACGTAACAGGTTGGCGTATACAAAGCGTTTTCCCATATTAACGCCTAATCTGGTCCGAAGCGTTTCGGAAAAAATGGGCCCCGTATTCCGGGACGGTTACGAAAGAACGGTAAAGCGAAAAAGCCGGCCTTTTAATGTAACGGTTAATTACGTAACCCTACTTCAAACGAGAATAACGGAAACAAAGATTTAAATCCCATATAAACTGAAAATTTTGATAACTTTTTAATAAATTTTCCTAAAGTTTTAAATTTGATTTTAAGAAATTACGTAAATAAGGTCACCTAATACAAAAGGGCGTATCGGCAATTAGTGCTTTTAAGTACCCGCGGCTGGTGCGTTTAGGCTGCAGATACTGCTTAAAACAGCCTTTGTCCAGGAACTATCCTTTATACAGTTAAACGTATATATAAAGGCGATTGCCCCCAGACTTCTTCAGTCTTTCTTAGAATAACCATACGCACTTTGCCAGATTCCTGCATTTAATCACTATAACTGCTAACAGTTAATTATAAACAAAATAATTAGGTTAAAAAACTACCTATTATATAATTAACATACAATACCAATTATCATAACAATATCAAAATAACCCCGGCAACTGCTAATTTTAATTTCACTCCAAAAATCTACAAAAAAATACAAAAAAAAAACCAACTAATATTAAAACAATCCTTACCTTAAAACAACTTAAACAATTACATTAAAAAATAAAAACAAAACTTTAATTCATACGTAAACAAATAAATAAATACTATAACCAAAAAAAGTTAAAAAAACCAACCTTCTCGAAAAAGAAAATAATTTATCTAGTTACCAAAAATATTAAAATTAAACACCCAAAACAAAAACTTAATTTCAAATATATCGGCTTATACAAAATTATCAAAAAAATTTTAAAAAATAATTATCAATTAAAGTTACTACCTAAGGTTAAACTTTATCTAATCTTTTATATTTCCTTACTCGAATTAATAGCAAATACTATCAAAACGTATATAATACAAAATAACGTAAAGGTAAAAAAAAAATATATATATATATAAAATCGAAAAAATATTTAACATACGAAAAAAAAAGGACTTACCCAATACTTAATTAAATAAAAAAACCACCCAAACTCCGAAAACACCTAAAAACCCGCCAAAAATCTCACCGGCACCTAACGCCTGCTAAAAAACTTTTACTAACAACGTTAAAACCGCCGAAATTAAAAATATTCCAGTCCACACTATTTAAAAACGGCCAATCGGACGTCTCAAGAATAAACCAGTCGTTTTAAACAAAAATCTAAATAAAAAATAACGTATTTACCTTTAACCGTTCTTAACCCTTTAACTCATCCATAAATTAAAAACCGTAATTAACAATTTTTACCCCTTAAATATAAAAAAACCATTTCTAACGACAAAGACGAAAAAAACGATTAATGGTCTCGTTAATATTACGTTATTTACGTATAAAATCCTCCTTTAACTTCCGCTAAAAACGTAATAAAGTTTTTTCCGCTACGGTTTTTTTACGATCCAAACGGTCCTTCTCCTTTTCAATATAACGAAAAAAATTAATAAAAATACCGGACCCATTATAGCAACGACGATATTTAACGTACTCGTTACAATAACAAATTTCCTCAATTATTTAACATTACGTCCCTTTTTTAAAATATAACGTATACAGCATTACTTCAAAACCAAATTTAACAATATAAACAGCTAAAAATTCAAAGCTCTCCTTTTAATTTAGATAACTACGGGATTTACAATTAACGATACGACTACCTATAATAAAAAATTAACTTACTAAAAAAAAAATCTTTAAAAACAAAAATCTTAAAAAAAAAACATCGTATTATAACTTAACAAAAGGAAAATCTCGGAAATAGTCCTAACGGACCGAAACAAAACCCAAATAAATCAGGTCACGTAATTTAAATCTCTTCTATTCTTAAAATCCAATTAAATCCATATAAAATCAATACCCTTTAAATCTAAAAAAACAACAAAATCCATAAAAAATCCAAATTTTCATAAAAAAATATATACGCTCATTAATTCCATAGCTTAAGTAACAACAGCTTATAATACAACTTAATTACCCAAGACACCCTTAATATTACCAAACGTAACTAAGTTATCTTCGTTACTCAGACTCCCATAATACAACTGCCAACATAAACCGTACAACTTAGTTTAATAGTTGGTTAACTAGCCTAGCCGTCACACTACTATTAACGATAAAAACCTTAAACGTTATTTTTAAATTACGTTCCTAAAGTATGTAATATTTAAACGAATAAAGGATATAGTAATATAATGATAACAATTCGGATACGATATTTAACGCGCCGGGAAACGTAAATAAATATATAAAATATATATTTGTAAAAAAAACTCTAAGCCTACCGTTTTTTTAATACGTAGTATATAAAATCATATAAATTATTTATATCATATATATAAAATTATAACCCTTAAAAAACGAAGTTATAATATTAAAACCAGGTTAAAACGCGTACGAAAATAACGTAAAAAATATCCCGATCTTTTTTTATTTTTAATTACTTCGGATTTAATACTTATAATTTTTGCGATTAAATTTTCGTTAATACGTTAATTAAAAATTTCGACAAAAAGCAATTTCATCGCCTCTTAATTAATTAGATCGTCGAAAAAAATTATCCATTTATTATTATTAAGGTAAAAAAATTACGTATTATTTTCGAATACCTTAACCCTTATATAAAAAATTAAAATACTTATATCTTCGCCCTTATTATTAAAACATTTATTATTAACGTTTTTTACGGATATAATGTAACGAACCTGTTATATATCCACCTGGAGGTATAAGCAGTATTCGAAATGGGGTCTTGATTTGCAGGTAACAATAGGGCAAGGAATGATTTAGTGGTTTGTTCGTTAAAAAGGTTTAAGGTACTTTTCCCTTAATTAGAGAACGGTGCAGTTGCCTCTGGCTAAAAGCTTAGATTAATAGTTAAGGAGCGAAACTAAGTAGGTGCTAATTATATAAAAACTCTATTTATTATATATCCCGATCCTTAAAGTGAGTGTGCCGTAGATTTACGTAATCTAGGTGATCCATCCAGATCATATAGATCAGCTAGATTATATTAAGAGCCTAGCCTTTTATCCCGGAGTTTAGCCGTGGCAAACCCATACTAGGCCCGGGGGCCGGCTCATTTAAGATAGGAACCCCTGTTTCTGTAACATATAAATAATAAATTATGAAAGTATTATTACGTTCGCCGGGGCTTATTTATATTGCTTTTAACGGCTGGAGGTTAAGTAACCGTTATTTTTTCTATAAAATTTGTTGTTTTTTTTGCGTTAAGGAAAATTAGCTTTATAAGCTAATTTTAAAGTTACCTAATTTAACTTTACGTTATACGGGCGTTAGTATAACGGCAGAAATTCTTAACGTAATCGATATTTACGGGATTAAAGAAAAAATCGGTTACTTTATCCTTAATAATGCGAAAAATAACGATATAGCGATAGAGGTAATCGGTGGCGAATTTGATTTTAACGGGGCTTACCGCCGTAACCGTTATGTTAACTATACGCTTAACTTTTTTGCAAAAACGTTACTATTTAATTATAATATTAAAACTTTCGAAATTTATATATACGGCGAAAAAGCGTTTATTATGGCCGAATACGAATTTTAACGTAAAAAAGGCTCTATCGGAAAGCTTTATAACTTAATTGTTATTATTTATCGTTCGGATAAGTTTATTAATATATTATGCGTTATTTAAGCGGATTAAATTGCTGCTTTTAATAACTTACGGATTAAAACGTAAAAACCTTTTAATATAAAGCTTAATAACGTAACGTATTAGTTTTCCCACCTATATATAATTCGTCGAACGCTTATATTACGTTTATTTTTCGATATATTAATCCTTAAATACTTTCCTTAAAGGAGACGTAACCGTGGAACTAAATTAAACAAATGGATAAATTATGTTATCGGTTATTAAGCTTTATTAAACCCCAACTTTATAGACTGCCCAGTTATGCCCTTATCGATAACCATTTTGACGGAATTTTAAACGGTTTTTATAATCCGGAACAACCGGATAAATTATCGTTCGTAATTTTTTTTATATCGATTTAAAAGTTAAACTTTAACGTTTTTAAACCCGTTATCGTTATTTTCCAGTTTTGCTAGTAATTTTTTTATAAGCCGGATATTTTTTGGTATAAATTTACGTAAAAACCGATTATTTTTGTCGTTTTGAATTAAATCGTATCCGGAAATTAAAAATAAAACCCGATTTTTTTCGGATAGGTTATTAATATCGACGGAGGTATCGATATATTTTATTCGGCCTATTATTTTATTTAAATCGAATAATTTAATTAAAATTATCTCCGTCGAAATTCCGGAAGTACGGAATATTAGGACTTTATATTCGAACTTAGCCGGTATATTTTAATTATCTTAATTAATAGAAATTTAAAAAGCCCTAAAATTAATTAAAGTTAAAAAAATTGTAAAACTAGCGAAAAGTCGTAAAGTAACCATTTTATACGGACTTAAGATTTACCGCGAAAAGCTTAACATCTCCTAAGTTATTAAGATTCCTCTTACCAAACCAGTTAAAAAACATAAAGTTTATCAAGGTTGAAATTTGTCGGCATTACATAACAATCGGTTTCGGGATAAGGCTTTTTGCAACCGAAATATAATTTATCGTTACCGTAAAAACTATTAATAATTATTATATTTAAAAATACTGGGTAAAATATTTATCGTATTAATTATTAATGTAATTACTTTATATCTTTAATTCAGCCTGGATAATACGGCTTGAACCTAATAACCTTGCATTAATTCTTAAATATAAATACGAATAGGAAATAGAAAATTATATACGAAAAAGGCGTATATAAAAGGGTATTATTGTTTTTTATATTTTATAAGCGGAAAATTAATTAATAAATTACGATTAGAAAATTTTAAAGCTTACGGCGGATATTTTAAAATATTATAAAAATACGGTTAAAACTTTCGAAGGTAACGGTATACGGCAGTTACGAAAACGTAAATAATTAAGTTTATACGATAATATATGGGATATAATCCTAAGTTTTAATTTTTTTAATAGGTTGGAAAAATTTAAAGTACGTATTAAAAACCTTTTTAATTTGCGATATATAGCTGCGAATCTTAACTTAACCTAGTTAAAATTAAACGAATATTATATTAAGCTTAAGAAAACCCCGATATATATTATTATCTTTACGTTTTATTTTATATTTCGGTAATGATATTTCGAAAGGAACTGGGCCGATTACTTTAAATAAATTTAATACGTTCGTAATTAAATAGAAAAAATATAATTAAGAAGATACGCTTGTATAAAAGTATTACTATAAATAAAGCCCGTACGGCCAGTTAAAAGAACGAAGCGTTATTATAACGAATTGTAATAATATTTCGAATAATTATGATATAGCCTTAATTCTATGGGATTAGATAATTCGGTTAATATAGAAATTCGGGATGCTTTCGGCGAATATAAGGCTTGGTATATAAATTTCGAACCTGGGGATCGGGAAATTTAAAACCCTATTATATATTAAATACGTAAAAGCGAAAAATATCTTTATTTTTTTAATATAGCTCTTACTTTCCTTACGATATAACTTATATTAGCAAAATATAAACGTCTTTTTTTAGTTGTAGGTCGAATAATTAACGAGATACGTAATAAGTTAAATATTATGTTAATCGAAATATATTAAACGTTACGTTTATAATATAAGGCTAAAGTAATTAATAATTTCGATATATTATTTATATTTTAAATAAAACCCGAAAAATAATAAAACTTTAAGTTATAATTAATAAAAAAATTAAAAAGTAAATAACGAATTAGATTAATACGATATTAAAAAATAAATTGCTTAACGATAAAGAAAATTCGTTATTCGTTACGGAAAAAGGCGACCTACCTTAAAGCTAGCTATATATATATATACTTCAATACTAAGAACGTTTCTTAAGATACGCCAAAGTAATCTACCAATATCTACCGATATCTATCCATATAGGGATATCGCCAGTTCCATCCATATATTTTTGTATGGCGGTGGATTGCCGTCAACCTACTCCACGGGGGTGGTTGGTGGCGTGGATTGCGTTGCTTCGACCTCTGGTCCCAATGAAATTCAATTCGGTGACCCTGTATGCGGTAGTCTATGTCAAGCCTACTGTGGCACGATAAAGGAGGTGGCGGCCCCCGAAACGTGGAAAGTCAGCGGCGGGGAGGTTACTCTTGCCACGCCGCAATCCAGATGCGGTTGCGAAAGGCTGTTGGTATTACTCTGCAGGATACTGTCTGACAAGTGCGATTATGACGGAGATCCGGCATGGTGAGGGTGCCTTGGTGTGTCGGATTGCAGGTTGTCCACAATCCTCGTGTCATCCTTGTTTTAATTATCATGCAGAGTTCGCAGAGTCTCTACAGCCTTTCCGGCGATGCTCCCTTTTCCACCCTACTCACGCTGAGGGAAAATGGGGGTGGGCTGCGGAGCAGCGAAGAGAGTAGCGGTACCCGCAAGCCATGCAGAGGCAACACATTCATTCTGTAGTTTTGCATTGGTATGCGCTGACTCAATTTCTGGATGGGCGTAGGGAAACGGCGAATCCTCACCCCCATCCCCTCGTTTTATTCGAATAAATGCGTATTCCAGCAGAAAGGTCCAATATAGTTGTGAAAGTGCCAGTGATGCGTGCAGCCGGCCCTAAGCTACGTTTCAAGGGCTTCAAGAGACAAATTAGAGAATCCGGGAAGAGGTAACGAAGAGAGCAAGAGCTCTGTGGATTACATATGAGAGCAAACGAACGGACGGGAATTGACCAGCATACTAACAAAGAACGAGGAAGCTGGCTAGTCGAGTATCCCTGATTACGTCCCATGACGATCCTGTGTTATAAGATGACCACCCCCTCAACTCGCCACCATTTCCCATACAAAATTAACGAAATCGCATATTTATAATTAATTAATAAAAATAAATATTAAAAAGCAGTTAACGAATTAATAATTAAGAACCTTAAATACGCCCGGATAAAAATTTTTATTTAAAAATATTAATGTTTTTATTACGAAATTAAAGTTAAAGTTATATAAATTCGATTCTAACATTTTCCTATATAATTTATATAAGAAATTATTAAGATTTAACCTTTAGATTTATTTTTAAATAATTACGTAATTAAAAAGAATAAAATTTTCTTTATTTTTCGTTAATATGTTATATTTTATTATATAATAAAAATAGAAAAAAAATTTATACTTATAATATATATATTTAAATACTTAAATATTCTCCTTAAAAAAGACGTAACCGTGGAACTAAATTGAAGAAATAGATAAATTATACTATCGGTTGTTAAGCTTTACTAAACCCTAACCTTTTTATAGGTAAGTTTTTCCGATATAGGAGAATTGGTACAATCCTAACCGCTTAGGCGTTTTATTTTAAAATAATTTCAAACTGCCTAATTATACAAGCCCCTATTAACGACTATTCTTAACGGAATTCTAAACGGTTTTCGCAATCTGGAACAGCCGGATAAATTATCGCTTGTAATTTTCCAGCTTATATCGATTTAAAAGTTAAACTTCGATGTTTTTAAACTTATTATCGTTATTTTTTAATTTTATTAATAATTTTTTTATAAGCCGGATATTTTTTAATATAAATTTACGTAAAAATTAATTATTTCCGCCGTTTTAAATTAAATCGTATTCGAAAATTAAAAATAAAACCCGATCTTTTTTAAAAAAGTTATTAATATCGATAAAAATTTTAATATAATTTACTTGGCCGATTATTTTATTTAAATCGGGAAATTTAATTAAAACTGTTTTTATTAAAATTTCGAAAGTATAAAGTATTAAATTTTTATATTCAGATTTAACCGGTATATTTTAATTATTTTAATTAATAAAAGTTTAAAAAATACCTTAAAATTAATCGAAATTAAAAAAGTCGTAAAACTGGTAAAAGGTCGCAAAGTTATCTTATACGGATTTAAAGTTTACCGCAAAAAGCTTAATATTTCCTAAATTATTATTTAAGATTCCCTTTATTAAACCAGCTAAAAAATATAAGGTTTATTAAGGTCGAAACTTATCGGCATTACGTAATAATT
This sequence comes from Monosporascus sp. CRB-8-3, assembly GCA_004155055.1. NCBI lineage: Eukaryota > Fungi > Ascomycota > Sordariomycetes > Xylariales > Monosporascus > Monosporascus sp. CRB-8-3. Next base: position 20,146 of record QJNZ01000256.1, read on the forward strand.
AGTTTTGGAATAAAATTTTTCGTAACCGAAATATAATTTATCGTTATCGTAAAAATTATTAATAATTATTATATTCGAAAATACTGGGTAAAATATTTATTATATTAATTATTAATATAATTACTTTATATCTTTAACTTAGCTTAAATAATACGGCTTAAGCCTTAATAACCTTATAAATATTTAAATATAAAATTTCTTTTTTATATTTTTATTATTTCTTTTTAATAATGACGTAACCTTATAACTAAATTAAATAAATTAATATATTATACTATCTCCGGTTATTAAGCTTTACTAAACTTTAACCTTTTTGTAGCCCTTATCGACGACCATTTTTAACGGAATTCTAAACGGTTTTCGTAATCCGGAATACCCGGACAAATTATGATTCGTAATTTTTCAGTTTATATTAATTTAAAAGTTAAATATCGACATTTTTAAACTCGTTATTGTTATTTTTTATTTTTTTTGTAATTTTTCCATAAGTCGGAAATTTTTTAATATAAATTTATATAAAAATCGATTATTTTTTATAACGACTAGGCTAGTTAACCAACTATTAAACCAAATCGTACGGTTTATATTGGCAGTCGTATTACGGGATCTAAGTAATGAAGATAACTTAGTTACGTCTGGTAATACCAAGGGTGTCTTGGGTAACTAAGTTGTATTGCAAACTGGTACTATCTAGGCTATGGAAATAATGAACGTATATATCTTATTATAAAGACCTGGATTTCTAATGGATCTTGTCGTCTTTACAGATCTATCGGAATTAGATCTGTATAGATTCATTTGGATCTTGATCGCTAGGGGAAATCTAAATCACATGACTTCATAGTGGGTCCGACCGTTCTTAGAGACCAGGGTGGTCGGGCCGTAACATTTTTACCGTTTTAAATTAAATCGTATCCGAAAATTAAAAATAAAACCCGATTTTTTTCGGAAAAATTATTAATATTAATAAAGATATCGATATATTTTATTCGGCCTATTATTTTATTCCGGTCGGGTAATATAATCGAAACCGTTTCCGTCGAGATTTCGGAAATATCGAATATTAGGATTTTATATTCGGATTTAATAAATATATTTTAGTTATCTTATTTAATAAGAGTTTAAAAAAATACCGTAAAATTAATCGAGGTTAAAAAAGTCGTAAAACTTATAAGAGTTATAAAGTAGCTATTTTATACGGATTTAAAATTTATTATAAAAAGCTTAATATTTTCTAAGTTATTATTTAAGATTCCTCTTATTAAACTAAGATATAAAGTTTATTAAGGTTAAAACTTGTCGGTATTACGTAATCGGCTTCGGGATAAGGCTTTTTATAACCGAAATATAATCTATCGTTATCGTAAAAATTATTAATAATTACCGTATTCGAAAATATTAAGTAAAGTATTTATCGTATTAATTATTAATATAATTACTTCGTATCTTTAGCTTAGCCCGGATAATACGGCTTAAACCTAACAACCTTACATATCTTTATTATTAAAAAAGTTATAAAAAATTTTTTTTACCTGTTTAAATAGGTCGAAAATATATAGTAAAAAGTTTTATCGAATATCGGAAAATAAAAAAAAATTTTACGTAATTATAAGATTTTCCTAAATATTTTTATTATATAACTTCCTTAAATGTAATTAACATTTTAAAAAGCGTTTATTTTTCCGATTTTTATTCGAATTTTAAAATGTTTTTGAAAATATAGCGATTTTGACGATTTGTATGGGAAAAGGCTGGCGCGTTAAGGGGGTGGAGCGTTGAGAGAGTGGAGCGTTGAGAGAGTGGAGCGTTGAGAGAGTGGAGCGTTGAGAGAGTGGAGCGTTGAGAGAGTGGAGCGTTGATGGGGGTGCCATCTGTCAGCTAGCAGGGGGTGCTAAACGCACCCCATATACGGAAAGGCTCCCTTTAATCGGAAGATATATGTTCCGTTACTAAGCTATACAAAAGCTATACGCATACGAAAAGCATACGTAAATTAGCCTAATATAATAATATAATTAATATCCCCTATATCTAATAATTAAAAGTTTTATTCGTTTAATTCGCGTTATTATTAATTAATTAGCTATTACTAAAATAATATAGGCTATATATTAGTAATAATTATTCGTATATATTATTAATTATAATAATAACGGTATCGTTAATATTTTCTGTTATTTATAACGGCCTTAAAAACTAAGACCGCTTTAAAGGCGAATTCTAGATTAAAACGTACGTTCTTAATATATAGGATTATATCGATCCTAATTAACTTTTTCCGTAATTTGTTAAATTAATAATATTTAATATAATCTCGTATTCGAAAAAACGAATCCGTTATACGATACGAAATAATACTTTAAATCATTCTTTAATTATATTTATATTTTTCGGGAAAATTTATAATAAAATCGATTATATTAATTATTTAACGAATACCTTTAAAATAACGACCGAAAATAAATAAGCTTGTAATTAGGACTTTACGGTATATATCTATAAAAATTACAAATATAAAATTTTTCGAAAAAATAACAACGATTTTATAAAATAAATCCTAGAATTAATATTTTTAATAATTAAGAAAATAAATCATTTTTAAGAAAAAACTTACGAAAATAATACGTTAAATTAATTAAATTTAGCAAAATGTATAATAGTAAGCTTTTAACTAATACTTAACGAAAGTATTATAAAAGTTAAAGTAAGTCTTAAAATTAACAAGGAAACTAAACAAATAAATTATAAAGTAGTAAAAAATTATAAATTAAAGATAGCAATATAGGGTTTCGGAAACGAAAATAACGGTTATATAGGTTAACGATTTATATATAGCATTAGTTCCTATTATAAGGATTTAAATAACTATATTTCAAATAGTAAAAAGGTTAGAAATTAATAATAGTATAATTAGTTATTAGAAAATAGCGGTTAACTTTCTAAATTACTAGATTATAATTTATCCGTAATTTACATTAAAAAATATTAAGGTAACGTTTCCGACGTTTTACGGAATACCTGCGGATTCTTTTAAATAGGATAATCTTAATTAAAAAAAAATTAAGGATAACCCTTAACTATAAGGAAGGATTTTAGGGCGTAAGCCGAAACGAAGCGGTTGTAAAGGTTCCTAAGTGGGCTAAAATAGTAACAGTAATAAACGAAAACGTTAAGAATTAAATGTATAAGGGATTCGGTATAAAACGTATTTAAACTTTTTATATATATTACTCTAATATTATTATATGTTTCTTAATAAAGTTCTAGCAAAGTTTAAGCTTAATAAGGTAATTTTAACGTTAATTTAGGACCAAATTATTTCCGATTAATCCTTAAAAAAATTAATCATTTATCGAAAATTATAGAAAAAATAATTACCTAGGAAATAGATTAATTTTTAAAAGAGATAAAACGGGTTTTGGTATATTTTTTTTATTTTTATTTAACGTAATTCGATAAATACCGCATTTTTTTTAAGGAATTTGTTTATTTTGAACTTTAAATTTATAATATATATTTTCAATTTTATTAGTAAATTTTTAAATTATAAAATAACGATTTAAAGTAATAAAATATTTGTAAGGAATAATTTTGTCCCGATTAAAGAATACGGAAAAATAGATATATTGTTTTAAAGCTTTAAAGGCTTAAAAGCGTTACGTTTATACGTCGTAGCCTATTACGAAAATTTCGTATATAATTTAGTATTTTTCCGGTAATTCCGCAAAAAAGAAGTATTAATAAGATACTTAAGAAATTAATAACGTTTTTCGAAATAAGTATATTAGGTAATTAATACGTTAATAAATAAATTTAATTAATTTATTATGAAAAATATTAATATGATAGTTATTTATATAGCTTTTATATTTTATAATAAAACGTTAACTTATATATAGCGAAATTATTACGAATCGGTAACGATACGATTTGATATTTAAAATTAAAATATTTAAAGCCCGAAATAATTACTTAGTTATAGTTTTATATAAGGGAAATACGTATAGAAAAAATTTATAACAGTTAAATATTAAATATATAATAAGGTAAAAGCTAAGAGGTAAATACGCCGAAAACTAAGGGAAAAAGTTTTTCGATTAAAATAGCGAATTATTATCGATTTTATAGATTTCGAAAAAGATCCGGAAAGATATAAATACGTTATATTCGTTACCGATAAGTATTTAAGTTTTATTTAGAATATTTACTTTAAAAACCGAAAGTAAAATATATTAATTATAATGTTTAAATATTTTTGAAAAGTTTTAAAAAATTATTAATTTCGAAACATATTATAATTATTTTTTTAAATATTAGATTTAAGTTTTTAATACCGTATATCTAAATTTAAAACGGGGGTATAAAACGTTTAAAAGGCATAATTAAGGAAAAAACGATTATAATACGAAATGGCGTTAAGTTATTTTTATTTTTAATTATATATATTTTTAAAGTAATAATATATTTATATAATAGTATTTTTAAATGTATATTTTTTATTACAGTTTATATAAGGTTTATTATATTTATTTAACGGATAAAAACGGTATTATAATATTTAATCGAAAATTTTAATAAGTTTATTTACAAGTATATAATTATATAACTTACGTTATAATAATTACCGTTATAAAGAAAAAATAAAGATTTTAAAAGTTAAATTTTAAAATATAAGTCAACTTTTTAATCGGTTATCGATTTACGAATATTTCCAAAATTTAGAATTTGTTAATTAAAAAGGTTATTATTATTCGAAACGTATAGTTTAACGAAAAGGCTATTTTTTTAAATAATATTAAAAATTTAAAAAATATTTTTTATACGTTATAAAAGAAAAGTTAAAGAAATTATTACGATAGGTAAAATTACTTAATTAGGGTATAAGTTATTTAAATATATAAAAATAAAAATAAAACGAAGATTTAAACGGAATAATTTAATTATTAATTAAATAAAAAGGTAATTTTAAAATAATATAAACGTACGAAACGTACGGAATAAGAAAAAATAAGTTTATTCGTATAAAATTAATTACTTTTATATAACCGTTATATTCGAATTATTTTCGTTTTTTTGAATTATTACGCCGATAAAAGTAATAAAAATAATCTTAGGTTTTTATTACGTTATTTAACTTAGGGTAATAGTAAAAAATAAAAGTACTTTACGAGTTATAAACGTAAATTTCCCGTAGGTTCCGTATTAAAAAGATAAGTATCGGTATAATTATAAAGTATGAGAAATTACGTTTAACGTAGAACGAATAATTTATTTTATTAATACGATTAATAATTAGCCGGTAAATTGCGAAAAGTTAAGGAAATTAATTATTCGAAATATGTATTATTTTAATTAGAAAGGTTTTGATATAAAGATATATAAAATCTTTATATTACGAAACCGGATATATAAATGTAATTTATTATTTCCGTTACGAAGTTATAAGAAGTTAAATATATATTTTTTAAAAAAAATGTTTCGTAAAATTAAAAGGGTTTATTTATAAAATTATAAAAAGATACGATTTTAGGAAATTGTTAATTAGTTTTTTATTAAAAAGAAATAAATTTTAAGATGTATATATGTATAAGTTTATAAATTCGATAAATATAGTTAGTTATAAAAATGTAAAGTACGTTTCGTTATATAACGCGATTAATAGCTAAAGAACGTTTATAGTAATATATATATATTTATTTTAGCTAGAAGGTTATTTAAAATTTTAATTATTATTACGGTTATTTAATTTAAAGCTGAAGTAATATAATATTATTAACGTCTTTGTTAATGTTTAGTTATTTTATAAATATATATAAAAATACCTTTAAGATATTCGTAACGTAATAAGATTTTCCTAATTAGAAAGGTATTATATAAATTAAGGGAGTTATTTTTACTTTAGTAAAAGGAATTTATTAAGATACTTAAAAATCTGAGATTTAGCTTTATTTTTTATAAACTTTATTATTTTACTTATTAAACGGCATTTATTTCTTTTTTTATAGACGATATCGTAATAATATATCGTAAAGAAAATTAAGATTTCGTTAATTAATTAATTTAGTAAATTCGAGAACGGTATACCTTTATAAGAGGTAAGGATTTATAATGGTTCGTTGATATCGAAATAATTAAAAATAAACTTAATAGGAAAATCTGGTTATCTTAATTTAATTTTTTTAAATTAAATAATTTTCTAAAGACGTTTATAATTAGCGCTAAATTATTACTAAATCCTAATCTAGTATATCTAAGCTTTGTTAATAAATATTAGAAAAAAATCGGTTTTATTTTTTACGTAATAATTAATCCGTAATCCGATATATCCTTATTATATCCCAATTTACCCGTTTTAATTTAAACGTTAATAACGTATATTATAAAGTTATTAATCGAGTTATATTATACTTAATCGGATTAAAATATTAACGTTATAATTCGAAAACGAAAATTCGTTAAATATTTTAAAGTAACGTCTTTTTTACAAATAGTATAATCGATTGAAAAAAAAATTAAGTTTACGTTATGAAATTATTTAAAAAAGTAACAGGATAACTGGCGAATAAGTAAAACATAATAATTATTTTTTTTACGTAAATTATAAAAAAAACTTTATTTAATTTTTAATTAATTAAAAGGTTAAAGGTTATTTTAAATATTAAACCGTTAAATATACAGTACGATAATTAATAAATTATACGGCTTGTTAACGTTAACGTTATTTTATTATAAACGAAATTGCGATATATAAATATATATAATTACTGGTTACGAAAAATTATAAAAAGGGATTTAATTAAAATAAATTATACATTTATAGGCGATATATTAATCGATAAATTAATTAAAACCTTATTACGTAAACTATTTAAGTACTTTAAAAAGTAGTTAAAACTAATAAATATTACGAAAACTTTTAAATAACGAAAAAATACCTTATAAATAATTTTAAAAAAGGAATTAGCTAATTAAAAGGATTTAATTGCCGGAAAAAAGATCGAATAAAAAGCTGTGATTTTAGGAAATAATAATACGTAACGATTAACGTTATAAATATTTTAAGGCGTTAAGGGGGTATATTAGTTAGTAAAAGGTGTTAAACGTACCCTATATACGGAAAGGCTCCTTTTGATCGGAAGATATATGTTCCGTTATTAGGTTATATAAAAGCTGTACGCGTATAAGAAGCATGCGTAAATTAGCCTAATATAACAACATAACTGATATCTTCCATATCTAACACTATCTTACTACTGTCGATTCGAATTAAAGTGTTACGCCCTACAAGTTAGCTTGGCAACATATACCTTTTTTTAAGACGTATTCGCTTAATAACATATCAAGTTATATATTAATATTTATATATATATATAATAGCTATAAATTCATGCTATATATTAAAATGGTCCCCTCGACGAAAGCTATATCGTCGGGTTAACTACATCTTAATAGCACTTATACGCGTTAAGTTATTAATAAAAACGTTAAAAAAAAGGGTAAGAAAAATGGTTAAAATAGTAATAAGCTGGTAAGAACTGGCGATAGGTTGGAATTAGCTGTAACGGGCTATAAAAGTTGCCAAGTATTATCAAAATAATTTCGAAATCGTACAAATTTTGTATTAAAATAAACCGTCGAATATATCAAGCTTTTAAGCCGTATATTTTAACGCGTATAAAGGTTACTTACCTATAGTTAAGATAACGATATAACTTTTATTAAAAGCTATATTGTCGTCTTAATAGCAAGTTAGTAGCCTTTATACGCGTTAAGATATACGGCTTGGAAACTTGATATATTCGACAGTTTATTTTAATATAAAATTTGCACGATTTCGAAGTTATCTTAATAACGCTTGGTAACTTTTATAGCGATTACTAGTCTTATTCTTTTAAATGGTTTTTTATTAATAACTTTACGTATCGAATATTTATAAATATATATAATATATTAAAATAATACTTTCGTTAAGCTTTATATTTTAACTTTACCCGCATTTTCGTACCTTCTTTACGCGTTAAGATATTGATATATATGTTAATAAGTTATTAAGCGAATATGTCGCAAAAAAGGTTGTGTGTTGCCAAGCCAACTTGTAAGGCGCAACATTCCAATTCGAATCGACAGTACTGTCGATTCGAATTGGAGTATTACGCCCTACAAGTTAGCTTGGCAACGTATATCTTTTTTTGTATGCAACCTGCTAAAGCTTTCGAATTAACAGTACGGACCTTATTTAAACCTAATTGCAATCCTAATTAATGTATTCGCGATAAGTTTTATGGTATTTTAACGCGTATATGCCTTTTTTTTTTTATTCCCGAAAGTTACTATTATTAATACCCCGTTTTATACTGCGGAAAGCTGGTTAACCGAGCCGAATCCCCCTTTAGTTATTTAACCGTATACGTTTTTTTTTAAGGTTAATCCCAATTAATAAATTTGTAAACGAAAAATTCGAAATATTATTTCGAGCGTTTCCCGTAATACCCTTAAAGAAAAGTCGGAAACGGATTACGAAGGCGGATACCGTTATATCGAAGTTTCGAAATGACTTTTTTATAACGCGTTAATAAAGCGCTTATAATTCGGCCGTAACTAAACGAAAAGCTGCGTAATAACGTAATAGGAAGAAAATAATAATCGTAATTAAAAACGGAAGTAAAAGAAATATATAGTTAAAGGATTTAAAAAGTTAAGGTATTAAAAACGAGGCTGTTATAAGAAAGGATATATCCGAAAATACTGCTAAAGTTAAACGTAAAGAACTGTTCCTTTTTCCTAATAATAATAAAGCTTTATAATAACAAATTAATTAATTATACGAAAACGAAGTTTTTTCCGAAAATAAGGTTATTTTGCCTTTTGTTTAACCCGATTAGGAAATCCCTGATTTTAAGCCTTTAAAGTTAAAGTTCGAAATCTTAAGTTAATTAAAGCTATTAATTAATGGGAAACCCCCGAAATAATAACCTAATAATATTTGCGTTATTATACGCATAACGAACGTAATTAATTTAAACCTTAAAATTAATTCGTTATAATTAAAACGATAAAAAAGTGATATATATAATCCCGTTATTAAACGCTTTATAATATATATGGAAAAGGAATTGGGCGTTTTATATAGCTGGTTCTTCCGTTATATAATAATTAAGGTTAGAAAATTAACTATATGCCGTAAGCTTTTTTATAAAGCTATTCTTAAAGATTTACGCTATTTTCCATATAGTAACTTTAACGTTAACGCTGTTTTCGAAATTATATTATTATTTAAGCTTCCGTTTTTTCTAAATATTATATATTACTTTAATCTTTAAAAGAAAATTACCGTTATTACGCTAGTTACTCCCTTTAACGCGTAATCCCTTTTAAGCAAACGAAACCTTTTCGGGATATCCGAATTACGGTAATTACGGCAGGGTACATCGTTACTTCGTAATACGCCGCAGTTAATAACTAAAGCTAATAATTTTCCTAGTATTAATCCACCTAATCAAAATATTGCCGCAACAATTTCCTAGGCGAACCCTATTTTTATAACCCCATTATCGCGGAAATAAATAATAAAACATTTTTCCATACCACCGATTAGGATAATAAAGGCTATAAACGTTAATTTCGAATATTACAAGGCTTTTACGTAATTATTATTATATAATAAAGGCCGTAAATACAAAAACTTCAAGAATTAAAACCCTTTATATTATTAGGTTAAAAACAAAACGTATTATTACTTTATAACACCTTATAACGCCGCGAAATAAATTACCGATATTGCTTATAAACGAACCATACTTTACGAACCTTCTCGTTAGTTATATACAAAACTAAAGCATTTACAAAATACGTAATTAACGAAAAAAGCGGGCTTCGAATTTGCTAAAAAATAAATAAATTTAGGACGCCCTGTTAATTAAGGCCTTAAACCCTTATAACGGCATAACGAAAATTACGAAAAGAATAATACGAATATTATTTATAACCATATCGGAAAGGATATATTAAGTTTATTTACAAAAACGATTAATAATTAATAAAATCCCGTAAGCTATATATCTTAAAAGGATTAATTAACAATATAATCGTTTTATTCGTTAACGAATTGTTCGAATTCGGGTACGTATAATAACTAGCCTTAATTATTACCGATATTATAACTTTTAACTTACAGTTAACTTATTAACTTTCCGATTCGAAACTTTTTACCGCCGATACTTAACAATATTAATAATCGTAATATACTTTAAAAAATCCTTAAAACGTTCGCTACTAGGCAGGGTTAAACTATAGGCCGCGTAATACCGTTATATAAAGTCCTCCGTAACACCTTTATTTAACAGATCCGTAATTTTCCTGAAAAATAGTACGAATTTAAAAAAATTAAATAAGATATATATACGTTATTTAAATTAACGTTAAAATCGAACTTTAAGCGTATAATAAATTCAAAAAACGTTTTTAAAAACGAAAAAAAAAACGGTTAATTCGTAAGCTAATAAATTAAAATTATTTTCCGTACGAAAAAATAATATAAAATGCTGTTAATTTTATCCGTATATATCGCTAACTATTAAAAACCATTAAATCCCTATACAAATTAATAGTTTTTAATAATTAGTAATATATACAGATAAAATTAATAATATCCTATATTATTTAGTTATTTATTTTAAAGGATATTAATAAGATAAAGTAATTTTTATTTATACGTATTAACCTATATTAAAATGCGTTAGTTTATATAAAATTCCGAACGCTTTTTATAACTAACAGTATATTCGGATAAAAACCACCTTATCCCATTATTATTTTTCGGAACGCCGTTAATTATTTAAATTTTTTAACTAACTAACAAAATAATTATAACAGGACCGCCTTTTACGATTACTCCTAGCTTTACCTAATAAAATCATTTTTCGTTACTATAAATTAAAACCGCGCCGTTATCGCCGCCATATAACCACGCTAAAAACCCTAACGTTAACCTAGATAAAAATAAGATAAATAAACGAACGGCGTAAACGGGAAAAATTTTACCCGTAAAAAAGAAAAATAATTAAAGCTATATATAAATATATTAATATACGTTTTCTTAAAAGGACTTTATAGTAATAACGTTATTTTAACAATTTTCGTATTTTCTAATAAAAGCTTTAATACGTTATTTCCGCTAGTTATTTATTTAATTAAATTACAACCTACAAAAATCTTTTTAAAATATCCTTTTATATTATATTTATTACGTATTACTTTTTTAACGTTTTCGCTGAAAAATACAGCAAAATCCTTTATATTCGCGAATTTTTCGTTACGCTATTTATAATAACGGCAAATATACTTTTTTAAATCCCCGAAAAAAACCTTAATAAGGTTATAATCAGGCAAATATAATAGCAGATATTAAATTATAATCCCTAAGCCTTTTTACGTTACATATATTTTAGGCCTATAATAAAATATAACGTTATTTATTACTAATACAAAACGTAACCCTAGGAATAAGTTTATATAAAATATAACGCAATATTTTAACCAGCTAATAAAACCTTTACGATTCGTTAATCTTTAATATACGAAACTGTTAATTAAGCTATTAACTATAAACGCGGAAAATATATTATATCGGTTATTACGTTTAAAAAACTTCTTTTAAAAAGAAATATAACCCTTTAACGCCTAACTTTAATATCGGTTACTATTACGTTAATTAACTCCGGATTTATTAACAAAAACGAATATATTAAACGTATATAAAGCCGTTCTATATAAGTATTACGTACGTTAATCGAAATTAACCTGCAATAACTTAATCTTTAGTTTTTTTCGTAACCAGTTAATTTTTTGCAAATATTCGTATATCGTATTCGTAAATACGTATATATCGCAATATTCGGCGAAAAACTATTATATTTTATCGAGATATATATCGTTATTATAAGTTAACTAAAGCTTTAATTTTTGTTATATAACAGTTAATTAATAAGTTAATAATAAAAGTAAATGCTATTAACCTTTATAACGTAAAAATATAACCGCAAAACGCCGTTTAATTTATAATTAATATCCCGTATAAGGAACCTTCCGATCGTATAATATTAAGTTCGATATCGTTAAATAGTCCGACTATTAAAATCGAAACGTTAAACGAATTCTTCGTTCGTAAAGTTGCTTTTAACGATTATAGCTAATAAATTAACCTTTTACAGCGGCATTAAGCAGCGGCCGTACTTTGCCTTAGGGTTATAACTAAAAGGCAAAGGCTTAATCGCTTCGAAATGCCATGGATCGAAAGAATTACCTATTTGTAAAAGCTTTAGGAAATTATTATTAATTAATTCGAATTGTCAAGGCTATCAGAAAGCTCTGGCGCGTTGCATACAAAAAAAGTGTGTATTGCCAAGCCAACTTGTGGGGCGCGACATTCCAATTCGAATCGACAGTATCTTGCGGGGATAATCATTTAAAGTTGAACCCGGAGCCCTTGGAAGCGTGCTCCATAGGGGTATTACCGTTTACGACGAGATAACTACAACCAGGGGATCTAATAAGTTGCTATGCTGTTAATATACATAACCTTTACCGCAATCGTAGTCTTATCTGAACATTTGATTGGCCATCTTAGCCAGTTCAGTGCTAGCTGATTTAACGATACAAGAAATGGCTTCACGTGTCACTTGAGTTTCGAGCCATAATCCTAAACACCGTCTTTTGTCTCGACAACGGAATTCCAACCTTCACCCTCAACTCTTCGCTCATGCGATCACATCTCATCGTTTTCGGCGTACTATCTCCCATTGGCCGAGACCAACCGCCGCCCCGCATGATCAGGTCGTCCGCGCTATCTTAACGAAGTAATTAACGGACTGTACCAGGTATTTGTCACACCAGAGCAGTATAAAGCAAGCAGTATTTTTCAAAATTCGCACCACAGTAATGACATTCGCTATCCAATTGTTGACTTGATACGTGTCGAGATCGTTTCTGTGCCGAAAGGCATCAAACTGCCGGCTAACTTCTCGAAAGCATGCCATTCTTATTCACCTTGATGTCGCCTAGCCAGTACCCTTCCGTCTCAGCCTTCGCCCATTCTTCCCGGATGATTTTCTCCCTGTGGGCACTCCTAGGAATGAACCTCAACTTGAAAGGTTTGGGGACCACAATTGCAGACCTCTCGTACGCTTCGTGTGACGTGTCGAGTGGCATTTCGTCCCCATTGTCGTCCAAGGGTGGTTTGATGTCAAATGCCCACAAAACCTTTGCCACAACAATGAACAAACTATTCTCCGCGATATGGACGCCAGGACAGAGGCGTCGGCCGGCTCCAAAGGCGTAGGTGACTCGTTGCCTGGGATCTGGGTGTGTCAATGACTGACCAATACGGACATTGCTGCCAAGGTATCTCTCTGGCTTAAACTCATCGGGGTCCTCGTAGCAGTCGTCGTGATGGATAGCATTTTGGCTGAAAGCAATTGCGGTTCCCTTCGGGATGAAATAGTCTTTGTACACTACGTCTCCGGTTGTACGACGAACGATAAGAAATGATGTGACGGGACGGATGCGCATAATTTCCTTCGTAATAGCCGAAATGTAGGGGAGTTTGTCGAAGTCGTCGAATGTTGGGCTTCGGTTCTCGCCAACGACTCTAGTCAGCTCTTCGTTTGCACGGGCTAGGACCTCCGGGTGAGCTGCTGTATAGAGCCAGGTAGAGTTCAAAAGACCAGCAGTTGTTTCCGAGCCTGCTTCGATGATGGCTATGTTTTCCCATTAGTAAGACGACACAATTAAAAAGGGCTCAACTTACATCCAGAGACAAACGCGGCCTGAGTATCGTCAATGCCTCGCCTGTCCTTCTCGTTGTCGACCAGATGTTTCACAAAACACTCAGGAGCAGTATTTCTCTCTATCTCCTTGAGCAGGTTGTTATATAGTTTAGTCCAGAGTCTCCCTTGCTTGTCATAAATCTCCTTTGCCTCTTTTCTCCATGTTTGCATCCACATTGGCAGCTTTGCAAGAGCTGGAAACGTGTCAACAAGGAAGCCGTAGGGCAAAGCTGTTGTACCCAAGTCTTTCATGACAGCGTATACTTGTTTAATATCTTGGTCATACTAGAATCGACTTAGAGGGTCCCAAAGGCCAATGCCAGAAGACTAGAACTGGATAGGTATAGACTTACTGTGTTGGGCAACCGTTTGCCATACGTTGCCGTCATCATCAGAGAGGTAGTATACCGCCTCGTATTGTGGAAAAAGGAGGCGCTATCGGCATTTTCTGTGAGAATGTCGTGGATGACTTGCGTTGCTTCAAACTGCTGGGCGGGCCGAAGGTTATCCGCAGACTTCGGCATCGTAGCTTTGTGGACAATGGCTCGCGCTCGTCTCCAGTCATCATTGTGTGGCATCAACAGCAGCCGATAACCTCCTGAGGCCACGTCACAGCTGGCAGGCATCTCGGGCCTACTGGATGTGTAGGCTGATTGTTTCTCAATGACTGCTTTGACGGCTTCGCGGGTCCCGAAAACAACGATTCGCATTCCCCAGATGTTTAACTCCATTATTTCGCCGTGTTGCTGCACCCATTGGCGCGAAACGTCTTGGGGGTACTTCCCCCAGAGTTGGAGAGTATTGCCCACAATGGGCCATCCTGGTACCTTGGGAATAGGACGAAATCCCATAGGAGTTCGCTTCCTCTCAGCATAGATGCAATAGACATAGTAGAGGAGTATTGGAAGACCGATACAGAAAAGTAGAATGGTTTGCAGACTCATCAGGACGGCCTGGAAAAGAAAATGACGATTCAAAAATTGTTGAAGAACGATGTATTTGATTTGATCTGCTGGATTCAGAGCAGTGCCACAGGGTCTATATGGAACGTTTTAGAGCCCCTTTTAAGAAAGCAGATTTCGTGAGACTTTCATCACGTCGTAATTAGACTTGAGTAAGAGCGAAACAGATCGACATAGTGCATACCGTATCCGACGACATGACCAACCGGCCATTACATAGGTATCCCGCCAAGCCCGTGACTAAAGTCCGTTGACTACATCTTGCTAGCCTGACACAGCAAACACTAAAGATTCATGTTCTATTGAAAACAGAAATCTTTAAAAAGGTTGGATCATATGTCGCTAAAGGGGCGGCAGAGGATTTCTCCCGACCGCCCTCAGTCTACTCGTCATTCCGCTATCTAAGCCCATTTGTTTGGTGACTACTGAGGTAGAAGGCAACACCTGGACTAGAAACCTCCATACATACATATAGAAGAGAGCGCGGAAGGTTCTGAATCTTGCACAATGGTCAATTCGGATGCCAGTATCCCAAGCGAAATGCTCGCCGTGCAACTCACCAAGGTGAGCCCATCAAATAGAGTAGCACACCATGCCCCAGCGATCAGCTTGCAGCCTTATCCAGGACACTCTTCTTAAACTAGAGTGGCGGGCATATCTGATGCACAAGTCGAAACTCTCCTGGTCTGTTGCATTGCTAACTGGCCCCGTCCTACACAGTACCAAACTGCACCTGTCGTCCATAAAATCCCCACGCCGCAGCCGTCGTCCCTGGGTCCGCACGACCTCCTCCTCCGCACTGCCGTCGTTTCCCTCTGCCACACAGACCTGATGGTTCAGGATGGGGTGTTTCAGTCCGCCTTACCCATTACCATGTCCCACGAAGGCACGGGGGTCGTCGCCGCCACCGGCTCGTCCGTCACGGCCTTCAAGCCTGGTGACCGCGTGCTGTCCGGCCTAGTCCAGAACATCTGCGGGCAATGCGAGAGCTGTGACGCGCCGGCGGGCCAGGACTGGAAACAATACTGTGTCGCTCCCGGGGGCGTGATTGGCATCCGCTCCGACGGCGCCTTTGCCCAGTACCACGTCGCTGACTCCCGGATGAGCTGCCACGTGCCGGACGGCGTGTCCCTTCTCACCGCGGCGCCCCTCGCCTGTGCCGGGGTCTCGGTCTACCGGGCGGTGAGAATGGCTGGAGTACAACCGAGCTGTTATCTCGCCATCGTCGGCGCCGGTGGGGGACTCGGCCATTTCGGCGTGCAGTTCGCCAAGGCGCGCGGCCTCACCGTCATTGCGATCGATGCGCGTGACGGTGGCCTCGAGCTCGCGCGGCAGGTGGGCGCCGACCACGTACTCGATGCTCGCGCGGGCAAGGAGCAGGTCGTGGCTCAAGTCCACGCCCTGACAGGTGGCAGGGGCGTCGATGCCGTTGTCAACGTAAGCGATCACCCGACCACGACTGCGCTGTCGGCGGCCATCACACGCCAGCACGGTACCGTCATACTAGTGGCGCAGCCGGAGGAAGTCACCCTCCCGTTTCAGGACATTGTCTTGCGCGACGTCACGATCAAGGGCAGCGCGTTAGGTGGGCCCGCCATGATCCATGAGATGCTTGACACTGTAGCCACACACAAGGTCCGGGCGGAGATGCAGGTCTTCGATGGGCTCGACGAGGTGCCCAGGATGCTAGAGCTGTCCAGGGCTGGTAAAATCAAGGGAAAGGCGGTGTGTGTGGTGGACAATGACTTCGCAGGTTAGGAGACTGCCTACCGGGAGAGAGAATAACCCTTGCGAACGCTTCTAGAGCGCGGAGGAAGGAAAACGGCACCATGGACTCAGTTCTACTAGAAGATTGTGTGCTGCTAACCACTACACCCATGATCTGACCAGTCGTTGTTCTCTCAAGCAGTACACTAATTCCTTCCTCGGTCACACCTGTACCTCAGAATTTACTGTCCTCGGATCTATGATTTCCTCGGTTCTTGAAACTATACGCAGGTAGGTGTGTATTCAAGTGATGCTGCCACACTTCTACCTAACGTCGCGGTCTCGCATTACGTAGCGGGATGGAATAATCAGTCAACGGATCAAACTCTCTGTTGGTGCCTAAACCGTCTTTATGCCTTAATTCCTGCCATTCACATCACAACTCATGAACAGCCTCTACTGAATCATGTTTCACATCGGCATTATGCCCGGTCACAATAACGGGAAAGATATTGGCGGCGAGGTCGTCACCATACAGTATCCAGAGCAAGCTATCTTCGGCAAGATCTTGCGATCGAACATTGGCCCCTATAGGAATGCGAGTTTGAGAAGTCGAACCGAAGTGAAAGGAAGAATTGTTTTTGGGCGAACAAATGGCATCGATTATGTCCTATTGACACAAGAGATTCATTGCCCCTGTTGCTGCACTCCGGCAAGGCTGGTCACCATCTACCGGTGTAGCTGTACCTGTCCGACATTAGATCGACGACGAAGGCCCCGTGGAATGCGTCACGTTAGCATTCTCGAATGTCCACCTTCCTAGTTCCAGTTGACTTCTAGCCACTGCCTCCCGTAATAGTCGACTCCGATCGGTTGTCAGGAGCACTTGTCACGACAAGATGGAAGAGTTCTCTCTGCTGGGATTAGAAGAAACGACGGGCCGTTCGAATTCCGTCAAGAGAAGTAATGAATTTCTCTCAACTGACAATGCCATTGCCTAATATCTCATCCACTATATAGCTTGCAGGAGGGGGAGAATTCCCCTCGGTCTTGCTCACTTTCCAAATCCCGAGACATCCATAGTAGGTATTCCTGAAGCTCTGTTCTTCGTAATCGCAAAACAGTGGCAGGACGTTGGGGAATCCTTCAGTTAGCGAGACAGAGCGATCCTCTGCTGTGCCCAGGGGAATCCACTGGAATGGAGTTGAAATATGAGTCAAAGCAAACGGCTGCAAAGGAGCGCGAGACTTACCCGGCTTACGATGTTGGGGACGATTTCATCTAGAGAAACGCTACTCTGGAAGAGTATGAGCCTGTCACGAACGCTCGGCCACGGGATACAGTCGACTATGGCGTTATACCTGAGACGGAGTCAGCACGTCCTTCGACTTGGTATACCCAGATAGTAGGAGATTCCTCCCTGGGCTGCTTACTCTGAGGACCGTTGTATCACCGTAGGCCTAAGCCAATGTGGTGTCGTGTCGCGTAAAATGTATGGAAGCTGGTCGGAGGGTTGGTTGGTGGGCATGACACCCGCCTGGATCAGGCGCGGCATGACGACAGTGCTTTTGGTAACCTGCCAGATCAACCAAGCGGAAGCCCCGAGCATGGCAGCAGATGTAATAGGGATCCGATGATAGTACGATTCTAAACAACAGACCATCGTTGTCGCTAGCCCTGTGGTAATCTGGCGATCAATATCTTGTAATGACAGAGCTTGTATATTATCGGGGACTAGGTAACCGTCCAGGAAACTTTTCGCCTGTCGCTTGAACATTAAGAATATGCTTGTGGCCAGATCCATCTTGCTCTTTCCTGTCGTCCCGACAGCGTTCAGGCTCAAGGACTTAGATATCAATCGTGACGAACCGAAATCTGTGGTCGACGCTGGCTCAACGGGAAGTAGATCGGATGATGCAAACTCGCGCTCTTCCCATGACATCTGCCCACGGTTCACCACGGTGTGGCTGATAGGGCTAGATGACCTAGAGGCCCGCGTCCCCGGGCCCGGAGGCTCCAATACGGCGTACGCTTGGTCCAACGTGGCGTGGGAGCTGTGGTCGAGATTTCCCGCCTGAGGAGAGGAAGCGGCGCTGGCGTCGCCGTCCCCGGTCCCAGCCGTATCCGAAATGTATAGTAAATCCCCATCGAGGGGCTGAATCGCATACTGGAAATCATTGAATGACTGGTGACATTCGTTCCCAGGCCCCGAAAGAGAGGCAACAGTTCCGGATTTGTCCTTTTGCAGATTTTCATTCAATACCGTCCGGTCGTCCACTGACGGTTCCTCGGTTGATGAAATCTCAGGCACATTATGTGGCAACACACCTTGGCCTCGGTGAGTTGGGCTCGTATGCACCCCGTTCTCAGGCTGGAGGGACCACTCGTCATTGTAAGGGCACGCCCCTTGATTGTGCTCCGTGCTCCCGGAGTTGCAAATGCGTTGGAGAACAGCAGTGATCTGACACAACAAGCTTCGCAGTTCCGCCTGCTGCGACCTCAGGGCCTCTACTTGGCGTCTTCTTTGGAGCAGCTCTTCGCTTCCATTAGCACGACACAGCTCCAGCTCTCTCTCCAAGAATGCGATATAGTCCTTGCGCTGGCGGCGGAATTTGCGCTGGGCCATGCGATTCGCAATTCGTTTGCTTTCCCGGTCGCCTTGCATTATCTTTGTTGAGTAGTCAACGTGGAGCCACAAGGATTGAAAATCTTACAAGAAGACCGAGGGAGAGGCCAGGCAACAGGGAACCAGAAGTCGCTCAAAGGCTAGAAGGAGGAAATGCCTGATGAACTCAAAGCAAGGTATGCAGTGGGCAGTATACCGCTGTACTGAACTACTATCCTGCCAAGTCACTAATAGGGCGCTGATCCCAAAATATCCATGGATTGCATGTCTGGTTCGAATGATTCGGAGATGCAGGCGGAGATAGGACATTATTCACCATCGCCTGCCCATTCCTCACCGTTTCGGTCCGGTACAACGGTCGCGGAGAGAGGCTTGCATGAAATTACATAAGAATGTCATGCTCGTGCGCGAGACGCGTGGAGTGTGGGGCATGACGCCCCCTTTACCGGGTGCAGCGTTGTTGATCTTCTTGTTCTCACGACGGAGCGGGCGGAACAGGGGGGTCATTGCACTTCCATCTAATGGATACACACTCTGTCCGTGCAGGACCCCACTGTTCCTCCCGCTCCGTCGCCCCACTTGTACAGTAAGTGGGGCCCCGACATTCTGATTCGAAACGACAGTAACTTCATTCGACGTGGTCCGCCGGCACGTGTTTTTGATTGGTCGCAGAATGTAGTATCAAAAATAACCACCGCCAGATACACATACTAGGGGGGATTTAGACCCAAAAACATAAACAAGGACGCGCCGGACGTGCTAGCGGACTGCGCCGACTGAGGAGCTAAGGCTAATGCATTACATAAAGTACAATATCGGACTTTGCGGGCTTACGAGGGTAGTCGCTGGCGAGGGGACGGGGCTTAGTCTCTACCGGGTGCCACGGAGTTCCACGGCTCTGGCTCTTCCCGATTCCTCGGACTGACTGTTTGGTCCCTGGATGTATACTGCATACCAGCAGAATTAACGGTTAACATATAAATGTAATTATGAGCGGTCGGACAGTCGTAGGCCCATATATATCAGCTCATATATATTGCACCACCCTCGGCCACCACCGGTGGCCATATCTCTTGTGAGATAACGCAAGCCCCCTTGCAAGCCACCTTAGAAGACAGGGCTAGGACAGGACCCCATATAAATCCTGATACAAGACTGTCCAACAACAGTCGCGGATACGACCCGTATGGGGTTCGTGGCTCAGTTGGAGCTAACAATTATCTGACATCTCTTGTCACAGTTACTTTTATGTGTATATAAGGAGGTATCACTACTTTCTGATCCGTAGCGAAAACCTAGGGAAGGCAGGACCTGACAATATATTCCCTTTCAGTTACCGATGCTTCAGTATGTGATGTCAGGGTCTCATATCAGCCTATATGATGTATAAAACTAGAAGCGATATGTAAATAGTAATAACTCAAGTCTACTTAGGGTATATATAGCCTATAAACAACACAATTAGGCTTACGTGAAACATATAAAGCATCTCGCGGTGTTATTTTCGGACCTGCACTTACTCTTATCTTGCTATACTTAGGCAAGATGCTGAATTCCGCTTATAACCTTCTGAGAGTCAACCTGCAGGCAACAGCCATAACAGAAATATACACATGTCAAACAGCCTAAGACCACGATTTTAAGTATCCTCGAATTGCTTCATTTGTTCCTGTTGTTAATTATAGCTAACTCTTATCCTATCATGGCTGGTGGAATTAATATCTCATACAAATTAGCCGTTATCCCTATGACCTCCATCCTCTAGTCACACGCACGGCCCGATCGTTCCGCTCCCTGGCCACTAAACCCGACAAGATGTAATGATCACAATATATACCAGTCCCTAGTCTTACCCTAATTTCCTTATCTAATAGTCTTCGCGTTTTTATAGAAAGTTCTTCACCACTCAAAGTGGAAATGTCGAAAGACATAGGCCAGTCCTCCTCGGCGGCGATATGGATTGAAGTCAGGTACCACGCCAAAGACTTCATCCGAAAATCCCTATGCATCTGACTATACCGGATTATATGAATTCCTCAGTCTTCTGGTCACCCTGATAAAAAGATCTATGTACTTAGGGTCCTAAACCTCGGGACATACTATAAAGAAAGGAAAATATTCAGGTTCGAATCGTCATCCAGATCATGAGCTGCACATATGTGCCACGTCAGATTGGTGACAACGGATGGAGTCAACTGGATCAGGCTATTTCACCTCCAGGATACTCGAGACGCAGACTCCCTAAGAAATAAATCTATCAAGAAGATTCTCCTGCGGTACCACAGCTTACCAGACTGACTCCCTCTTTTCACCACTAACCGCCGGTCTATCGCCCGCAGCCTCAGCATAGTCCTGGAATTTATGCCGCTTACCCAACCACGCGCAGATGAAGCACATCCACGAGGCAGCGAACAAGAGCCACAGTCCGTTCTGCATGCCGTTGGCGTAGACATCCACGGTCCTCTCCACGACATCGGGAGAAAATAGGGAGCGGATGCCCTGCACGTCGGCCAGCACATGCGCCACCTTCTGCGCCGCGAGGCCGAGCTGCGCGAAGCTTTCGGAGAGTCGGTCTACGTACACCGCGGCAAAGAGGGCCATACCGAAGGTATTGCCGACACACTGCACGAAAATGCAGAGGCCAGTGACAGCGCCGATCTCCGCTGGCTTGACGGCAACTTGGGCGCTGAGCAACAGCCCGCTTATGATCGCGCCCTGGCCGGTGCCCATGAGGAAAGGTACGATGATGGCTTCGGCGCGCCTGGTATCCGCTGTCCATCGAGTCATGAGACCCAGGCCGAGCACTTGCAGAGTAGCGCCTACAATGGCATTTAGGAGACTGATGCTTTTCTTGCTGGTGATGAAGCCGGCGGCCGGATTACCCACCATCAAGCCGAGCATCACCGGTAGAAGTCCTACACCGGACAGTGTGGTGGTCTCGCCGAAGACCAGCTGGAAGAATTGCGGAAGGTAGTATATAGATCCTGACACCCGTTAGCATACCCATACGAGAATCTTCACCTTGTTCTGATGATAGACCAAACTTACCAAGGAGAACCATGCCATAGAAAAACTCGGCGCCGAAGATAGCCATCAACGTTCGTCCCTTGAACATGGAGGGGCCGACAATAGGAACCCCGGCAAGCGCTCGACGGCAATGAAAAGCACCACCATCACACCGCCTCCGACCATGGTACCGATGACATGGCCACTCCTCTAAGGCCACGCGTTACCGCCCCAGGACATACCGAGGACCAGGGAGGTGGTTCCGCCAGCCACAAGCACAGTGCCGAGGTAGTCAAAGAACAGGATCTTGTCCTTGACGGGGTGTTTCAGCAAAGATAGACGGAGCACGACAAGGACGATTACGAAACTGATGGGGGCAATGGTCAAGATCCAAAAGCGCCATCGCCAAGCCACATATCTGTCGCCTTAAATCAAAATCGGCAATTTCGGAAATGGAAAGACAGCGGATGCGTACTAGGAGAATGCGCCGTCCAGAAAAGGCCCAGCAACATCTACAATGCCCTATACAGCGGCAGTGATGGATAGGTACTTTCCGGCGTCTTGTAGGTCAACAAGGTCGGTTATGATCACCTAGATTCAACGGAAGGTCAGTCGGCATGTTCCTCGCGTCGAGTAGCTGCCATATGACTGTAATAACCAGCAGACTTTCGTTGGTCTGTCCGTAGATGCCTCCGGCTCCAATGCCCTGGACGGCTCTAGGCCAAATGAGCATACCATTCTTGACGACTAACCACAGAGCGCGCTGCCCAGGACGAAGACTATCATGCAAAGAGGAATAGGTTCTTGCGGCCCCACAAGTCATCGAGTTTCGCGCAGATGGGCTGGATCAGGGCGAAGGTGATCAGAAAATCAGTGCCCAGCCATTGCGAGTTTGAATACTCCTGGAACTTGGACGATATGACGGGCACGGCTGCCGCGACGATGCTGAAGCCCAGGGCGGTGAGCAACACGCCCGAGTTGAGCCCCAGGATGACGACCCAGAACTGCGTGTATGTCACTCGGGCTTTCTCGCCTGGTCTCGGCGCCGTGTCGGGTGCCCGGGTGTCGCATTTTCGGTCGTGAGTTCGTTCGAGGATGGCGATGCTTGGGGCTGTTCTTCCAACGGTGTCGAGTTGTCGCTGGCAGCGTGAGCGGCTCGGTCGTCCCCGTTTGTTTCGGCGTCCTCCACTTTCCAAGTCGGCTGGAAGAATGACTTTTTTGCTGAAGAATCTCGTATAGACTAAGCGTCAGCTTGCCAGTAGTTGTATGATGCGTGTCTATGGCTTTCTAGGGTGGACGCCGAATGTTGTCGATGTGCACGCATCCATCAGTGGAATGTTTGTCATGATGTTTTTATGTGACAAAAGCGCGCTTCGCAGCGACAAACTTAAGCAGTCCAAATGTCTATGGAGGTGTTCGCACATGTACGTACCCGAGTTATGCGGCCAAGTCATCCATTCACATTTGGAAATTTTACAGCTGTTCATACGATGTACTTGGGTGCTCGGCAGTGAGGTTGTCCATTTGCCAGACCCCCTGGACACGGTACAACACAAAACCGATGATTTCCCAAGGATTATTCAGAGACGGAGGAACTGATTCTTTCTTGTTAATAATCGATCGACCTGTGATACGATATCATGTCATTGAGCGGGCACCTACGTGTACTGAATCCATAGATGTGAAGGATCGCCAACGTCGTCGGCGACGCTGGCAGGGGTCGGCGACGCTAGCAAGGGTCGGCGACGCTATATCTGCAAGTGAGCAGGGGTAGGGGGCCCGCCGACGCTGGAATTGGAGCTTCATGACTGCGGATAGATATGCTGTTAGATGCATCGGCAAACTCTACAGTACCTGTGTCACGGCACCCGTCATGCTTTGGCAATGACGATTGCGTTGATGTTTCCGAGGTTTATTATTTAGGGCATAAAATGGGAATAACCTCCAAGCCTCGTTCCCCAATCCCAATTCAGGATCCAGATTCTTCTAATTTCGTCGTCTTATATCAATACATCCTTCCACGAACACCTACACAGTCCTATATCGTTGTGATGGCATCCCAAGGGGCGTTCAAATATACCACGAAGCTGAAGGGTGCTCGAATCCTTGTCGTGGGCGGCACGTCTGGCATAGGCTTCTGCGTTGCCGAAGCCGCCGTCGAACACGGCGCCCGAGTCATCATCAGCGGTTCCAACGAAACCAAGCTGAGCAAGGCAGTTGATCGGCTGCGCGCCTCTTTCGCGGTTCTAGATCAGGGCCTGCCTCCAGCCGAAAAGGGCGCTCCGCCTACGGGGACAGTCTGTGACTTAGCCAACGAAGAAGCCCTGGAGTCCAATCTCGAGAGCTTGCTGCAGTTTGCCACCTCCGACGGCCAAAGCCGCCTCGACCATGTCGTCTTCACGGCCGGAGACCCGTTTGAGGCGCGCAAGCTGCAGGATGTCACCGCCGCACACATAGCGCGGACGTACGTGGTGCGCGCGACGGCGCCCGTCGTCCTGGCGAAGCTGCTGGTCCCGCGGTACATCCACCGGGTCCCAGCCAGCTCGTACACGCTGACGGGCGGCGTCAATGCCGAGAAGCCGCAGGACAACTGGACCGTGGTGGCCGGCTTTTCGGCTGCTGTTGAGGGCTACGCGCGCGGCCTGGCCGTCGACCTCAAGCCGATGCGCGTCAACTGTGTGGCGCCGGGTGCCGTGCACACCGAGGCCTTCGATCACACGCCTGAAGAGCAGAGGGGCCCGTTGCTGGAGCGGTTCCGCCAGGCTACGACGACCGGCACCGTAGGCTGCCCTGAGGATCTTGCTGAGGCTTACTTGTACTGCATGAAAGACTCCTTTGTGACGGGGAGTGTTATCAAATCCAATGGTGGGAGACTCTTGGCTTAATCGTCCCGTTGTCTTGGAATTCAGGGTAATTAGAAAAAGAAGACTGATATATAAGTGCACCAATAAAAATATTTGTTTTGACATGTGTACTACCTAGGTCTCTTAATACGTCGAATGTCAAAAAAGCAACGCTTTTCTTCACATTGAAATCAAGATTCCTCCTCTTCAACTATCGTTGCCACCTGGGAATGCCATTGCAGTCCATTGGAGTAGTGTGACCTGACCGGAAATCTAAGTGATTGTTCTAGCAAAGCATCACAACTGTTCGTCCACTGCGCAACGTCGATACAGCAGTGAGGAATTATTCTTCCGGGGATCTCTGTGCCGAAGAGATGATGGAATTCTGCATACCCTACGTGGTTTGTAATTATAGGTCGAGATAGAGCCCGGAGAAGTTGAGATCCAATCACAAGGAGCCCCCAAAGCCTGGTGGCCCCGCACCCCACGACGCACATCTAGACATGATATCCTTGATGCCGTTTTCCTTAATCCGCGACGCAGTTTCCACGTTCTGGTCCAGGTGATACATCATGCCCAGCTTGAACTTCACACCGACGGGTCCAAACGCCTCGGCCAGCCGCTCAAACACCAATAAGGTGAGGTCGAGATCTTGCTTCAGCACTGGATCTCTGGCCGTCGATACGGATGTTCGCGAGGTCGGCGAGACTTGTGGGTCCCACGTTGGCGTTGAAAGCCCCCCTGTCGCACTGCTCGAGACGTCACTTGGTTGCGATGGCACCAGGTACTCGATGATGAGTATGCGTGAGCAGCAGAAAAGAGGTGATGCCGTGTGCGGGTTGAGCAGCAGATCGGTCGAGACGGCCCCCGCTTCTCGGATCAAGGCGACCGTGTTGCGAGCAGCTGTTAGACAGTGATGCCAGTGTGCCGCCGCCTTGTTGTCTGCATCCGCGTCTCTCTCGTGGTATAGGAAGATGGTGTTGATGTTCATCACCACATTCAACCATGTGATACTCGTTAGGTCGTCGAACGGCGCGGCCGAGAGACTGGTCACCGATCGCGGGAGACTCAGTCTCAAGTTTACGAGACAGCTTTCGAGATACCGAAAGCACGACTCCTTCTCACCCTGGTCCAAGTTATCGGAGTGGTGGTAGTGAGCCACAATGTGGCCAAGTAGCATGTATGTCAAGATGATGTAGTGCAACTTGTTCTCGTGTTTTGTTCGGGTCGCTGTTTGGCGGATGGAAGTGAGTAACTTGTTGAATGAGGGAGTAAATGGGACGGCTGTTGCCTCATCGTGACGGATTGACTGCTGAAAAAGGTCCTCCTCCATTGGCAGGTTGATATTGACATGTTTGTCTTCAATGTTGTGTACGAGACCAACGGGGAAACATAGTCCACGGTCGAGAATATAGAGCGTCCATATGATTCTCCTGACCGATTCTCGTTGAATCCAGCCTTGAGGCAGTGGAGGAGCGCCCGGCATAGCCCTGCCAGAATCGCTATCCAGCCGATGGTAACCCAACGCCACGACCTGTCTCCAGGCCTTCCCGAGAATGAGCCAAGCAGACGAGAAGTCGTTGATCATCATCCCCTGAAAAATGAGACAAACAGCGGTTTGGAGGGTCGGAATCGGGTGGGCGGGCAAATGATCGCTCGAAGCATATTGTTCCTTGGCCTCCTTGTACCACTGAATCCTCGAAGTTAGTACCGACTGATCTTGTCGCTCGCATGTTGCAAGAGAGATGACGGCAAAGATGAGAGCGGAGGGATAGTCACTGGTTCCTATGCTGCCTAGAGAATCCCGGAACGTGGCCTTGTGGAGCACCGGCAGAAAGTGATGGACCCGACGGAAATACAAGTCGACGAGCTCAACTAGCTCGTCCTGAGGCGGTAGAGATACGACTCCGGTCAAAGATGCCGTTCCTGAAGAATAGGTGAGGGCACCATTGAGTGATGTGTCGATGGTGAAGTACTCATTTGAACAGCCACTCGACCACTCTGGCTGCCAAGCAACGCCATTCAGCTCTCCTTCAGCAGCCAAGGCAGCAATCGGCTGGTCGTCTGCTCCTGTCGTTGCGACATGACCATGAAAAGCTCCCGAAGGGTTGAATGCGGCGTTGAAGTCAAATGCCGGCGGGTTCACAGGGGCTTGCGACGGAGTCTTGGTTAGGGCCGGCGAATCGACGACGGGCACCGACCCTGGAAAGAGCGAAGTGAAATCCAAAGACCAAGTGCTGGAGGCCGGACTGGATCCAACAGAACCCAACCCTCGGTTCACCATTGATGTCGGGTACGTCGAGACGGCCGGATAGCGACAGCAATCTCGTCGATCACGACAAGAAGAGCAGACCGGACGCTGCCCCTATAGAGTCATCAGTCTAGAGTCCAGAGCGCGACTGGGAAGCATCCAAAGGAAAGACGGCGCGAGAGAGGGCTGCTCGGATTAGCAGCGTGTGCTCACAAACATACGTCGCACCGCTTCTTCCGCGCCCGACAGGGGCCGCAGACAATCTTCCTCCCAGACCCTGTGACGTTCAACATACCCTAAGTGTGTTTGGTGGGTGGTGGTTGTTGGAAGTCTGGGTGACTATTGACGTTGCGCCGGCTTCCATGGTAAGCCATAGCAGTAAGCATGTGGCGCGGCGGCTTTATCGCCTTTATCGCCGACATGGAAAGAAGCGGAGCGCAGCCAATGGGCTACATGTTCGACGCCAAATCTAGGGTGTTCTCAATTCTATAACCACCCCTCCCCTCTATCCTGAGCTGATCGCCACGGGATTGATTGGACATTTCCTTTGTAACACTACCTAGAAAGAGAAGCACCCGCGAGAAAAGAAGCGCGGAGCATCCCGCGAGACAATTTCGTGCCGGATACAGAATAAAAGGACGAAATATATCCTGCATGGATCTTCGTACCGCAATCCAGCGACACTTTTGGGTGATACCGGGCTTCTCTGCTATTGGCTATGTCTTGTCAAACGCAAACAAGCTGACCTGGAATCTCGCCCCGCTGCTGACAGAGTTCGGCAAGTGAGTCTTTGGTTCTCATCTGACCAATGATGATCGTCCAAGTACAAATCAACTTCATAACATCTCATATTGTAGAGTTGTCATGCGGCTGCTCAACACCAAGTAGGTGGAACGCACTACTGTTTATGGGATACCCATTATCTCCTTTTCCAGTAATCAGATTTTATGAAGTCTTCATCCAGAGGTCGTGTAGACCATGCGCTAGCGATGCCAAGTGCTTACTAAGTTAGCTGCCGGAAGATCGGTGGAGTCAGATATATGGAGGGAGGGTGCCAAGAACTAGATTGAACGTGGCGTGAGGTCAGCCTAACAAATATGAAGCTAAGACTTAGAAGCTACCTATGGCTGCAGTTACATAACCTTAGTGTCTTCCCTCCGTGGCATTTCACAACTCAAAATGTCGCGGTCAGCCACGATCCTGACGGGCTCAAACCTGCAGGTTATTATCAGATGCTTGGAAATGGCTGCTAAAGCGGGGAAGATCCCCGCGCCCAAATGGGTCAAAGCTCAGTCCCCAGGTCTTGGGATAGCGCTTCTCCACCTGATCTCCCTGTGCCAAACGATTATATAGCAAAGGGAGCGTAATGCTCCAACATCCTATAGGAATTTCTGGCTAGACTACGTCCACTCAACCAACTTTCTAAGTACAGTCCGCCCAAGCCATGCCTTCTTGCGGCTGGTGCCGTAGCAACTTTAAGGCCGATGAGAACCTAAGGCAACACCAGAAGTCCACGGGTCACCTTTTTTGTCAGCCTTGCGACCGTTGCTTCTCACTTTCGGTCGACCTCCAGAATCACAGGCCAGACTGTCGCGGCCTGGATTGTGCCGTCTGCAATAGTCATTTCAATACCAAAAAGGCCCTCAGAAGACACCAGAAATCCAGCGGCCACTGCTACTGTGGCGATTGCGGCCGGTTCTTTGGAGGCAGCGATGCTCTTAGAGAGCACCGACGTGCGACCCAGCACGCAAGTGAGTTCCGGTGTTGCGATTGCAATCGAAGCTTTAAAACCTCAAAGGCCTTGAAGCAGCACCTCGAGAACAAAGTCCACAACCCTCCCCCATCGAGCTTGGCACAAGAATGCGTCGAATGCAAAAGACAATTCAAGAGTCAGAACGCGCTCCGTCAGCACCGCAACTCGGTGGCCCATCGTCCTATCAGCAACTTGCGATGCATCGGGGGAGAGGGCTGCCAGAGTTGGTTCAAGTGCCCATCCGCTATGATGCACCACCTCGAAAGTGGAACTTGCTCATCAGGAATGACGCGGGAGAGGCTGAACACGTTGATCCTCACTAACGACCATGACCGAATAATCAGCGACGCCGACAGTACTACCCATGATCTGCTTTTAGAAGCCACGAGACGGCTTAGTGGAAGATCCAGTCTTGGGTCAGCGTCGCCCAGCACGGCGTCTGGCAGTGTAATTTTCACCCCGCCGAGCGGTTTGACCTCTCCCAGCCGTACCCCCCTGCCCCAGAATCCGCCACTTTTCAGTGAAGAAGCTCTGAGAACGGCAATTGCTAGGGGATCGTCCACCCGCTGCCCACTTTGCCCCCAAAAGCGCAAGCCGTTTCGCACGCAAGAAGCGCTCCGCCAGCACATGGACTCAGCTGCTCATGCTCCTCTGATTTTCCATTGTCCAGCAGCGCTATCTCAACCGTCTCAGGATGCGTCCCCAGCGAGTGGAACGGCCCCGTCGAAACGCTTTTCAACTGTTAGTGGTCTGACGCAGCACCTTGAAAGTGGAGCATGTCGAGGTGGCAAGGCAAGTTTGCGGAAGGCAGCTGCATATGTAGAGGCTCGACTGAGGGACATGGGCATGGACACCAAAGTGATTATGTAGTCAAACCCGCTTTAAGATTGTCGGTTAAGGAGCGCATATTTCTGACAAGGCAGATTGTAACCAACATCTAATTTGTTTTTTTCTCCCTAGCCGACCTAGGCTCTATGCTTCAGGATAAATCCAATGATTTGACATACGCTCTGAACAGTGCTGAAGGGTTTAAGAGAAGTATTGTGCTTGGGCCCAATCTGTGGGCTGGTTCGCTAGACCTAACCAGAACTGTCGCGAACGTTTCCAACCGAGCCAACAATATCCAGCAAGGACCAACGATGCCAGTGTTCTCGGCCTCATATAGTTGGACCAAACCAATCTTCTCTGGAACCGCGTGGAGGCCGAGATAGAAAAGGCTCGTAGGACCACGTCAAATGAGCCAGAAAGCGGAGTTTGTGGAGGGACACCAACAATACCGACGACGTATCTGAGTATTAACAGTCTCCGATGGAGTGCCAGAAGTTTAGGCTTATTCTATTATGCAGCGTTTTTAAGTGGGACATTTTGCTAACCAAAATGGCATCTCTAACAGTGTGTTGGTCAAAATTCCAAATAAGTAGGGATTTTGCCGGTCCGTTCCTCTGGTGTTGACTGCAGTAGACTAGCCAGTGCACGGCGTGAGAGGGACTTAACCCCATACCGGTCCTCCTGCGACGGAGGGATCAAAGTCACAGCCCACATTGGATTGCTTAGGCTGCAAGTACGCAATTGGCTGGGCGAAAACAGACCGTCGTCGCCTGTGCATCTGCGCGTAGAGTCGTCTGAATCTTAGATATCCATCCAGACCTCTTTGGTTTTGGTCGATTCCCGTCAGCCCCCAGGTCCCGATGGATTCTTTTACGCTACGAGGCAGGCATAGAAACTTTATAGGAACGACCATCTCGAATGGAAAACGCAGGTTATGAACGGTTACAAACCTCCCAACTGCATTTCGTACGTCGACATGTCGGGGGTTGGGCCATCCCACCTCACTGCGTGTCCTATTCTCTGCTGCATTATGTCTCCCAGTCTGGACTCAGTCCCAGTAACCCTGCCGGGACAGCACTTCAGTCTTGTTGAGACATCTGGGTGAATAGTGATCCTCGGCACTACCATTGGGCCACATCGCAACGAAGCAAACCCTGTCAGACTCGCAAGGCCCGCATCGCTTCCATTCATGCCACCGTAGCAATGCCATGAGGTCTACAATGACGGCTCGAGCTTTGCTCAACAAAACCCCATCTTTGCTAACCGACTCGGTTGCGACTATCTCCCGGAGAGTGAACAGGGACCCACAGATCCGCGAGGTAACTATCTCGAGAGCAGCCCATATGAGGCGGTCTTGCCAAGACCTTGGCACGATGGGGCTGAGAAAGTGCCAGGCGCACCGGTTGAAGGCGGCAGTCATGTTTGGGTGGGGAACAGAATAGTCGATGAAGGTGTTGAGCAAGCTGTCGACCTCGAAGCGTAGCTCATGGAGGCTTGCCTTTTCTGCCATGAAACGCAGGCGGTTGGCGTATCTCGATACGACTATATCTGTCACACCTTGCCAATCTGCACCTGACAGCGCGAATTCCTCCTGCGACCAAGACAAGAGAGTATATGCCACGTCGCTCTTAATCCGCGCCAGTTCTTGCCAGCTCGGGTACACGAGCCTCGGTTGCTCCGCAAACGCAGCGTCCGGGTTCGTGAGATTGATCGGATAGAAAAAGGCAGAGGTCATGCGCGAGAAGTCGAGCAGGACGCGCGACGCCCCGATGTCCCAGTAGCGCTGTGCAACCGCGCGCACATACTCCAGCTCGGTTAGCTCGGGGTCCTGCACACCCTCTGTCGGCCGCCGGTTTGCCGAGATCAGTTCCATGCCGTCTGACATATTGCACTTGATGATCTCGAAGCCGGCCTCCATGCGGAGAATGCCGTCGATCCCCCACCGCTGAGCTATCTCACAGAGCTCCGCGGCTCGTCTCCACTCATCAAAGCCGACATTCTCGGACCGGTTCCGCAGTAGTATATCCTGTGTGTCCAAAGTGCCCATCTGTGTTTTCCCACCAGACATACCGTCTATATAGAGCAGGCGCTGGGGCCTTGTGGTGCGGTAGATGTGAAGATAGCCCGTTTGTGGTGGCTCGTCCTCGACGGCTATCACAGCCTGAGCGGCGTCTCCGGAATGATCGATACCCTCCGGAGACCGACCCTCCGGAGACGGAAGGTTTTCAAAGCTGGCAAAGATCTCGGCATGTTCGATCTCGAATGCGAGCCATTCAGTGCCCGTGATGGCTTCAGCTTTGTAGGTACCATGGTACAGAGAGACGCCCTCAGGAATTGTGGCCGGAAAGAAGGACATGCCGTTGTGGTCAAGCGATGAGCCCCACTGACGCATAGCCGCGTGGATGGCGTTGAATATTTGGTAGCCATTCTGCCGCGCACTCTCAAGGTTCGCTTGCAAGGGGGTAGGACCAGTGTCCGCCGAGACGGTGAGAGCGTGGGAAATGATGAGACCAAGCATCATTGGTGAGCCTAGGAAAATCATGCTAGCATAACAATCTCCCAGAATGACCGCGAAGGAGCGGGCGCATACGGGGGAAAGAAAGATGGATAACGAAGGAGATGGGGGGGGGGCTATAAGCACTCTCCTCCGATCGCGGTACAGGGAATGTCCGCGTCAGCAGTTCGCTTGAAACGTCCGCCCTTGAAGGCCAGGTCGGCAGCATGGACCTGAGGGTTAGCAGTCTCTTCACGGTTCAGTGGGGCGCTGACCAGCCCAACTCGCCTCGGCACTCCAGAGCTCTGGGGTCTAATGACTTCGTATTTGCGCTCTAGCCAATAGGGAGTCATTTCACTACGGGGCCCCTTCAGAAACCATCATGAAGTTTACAACCACTGGCCTTCCAGAATAGGAATGAAGAAACGCTTTAATTGGATGTAGATCCTGTAAGTGGATCTGATAAGATAACATTTAAAACATGGTCGCCTCGGTCCATTGCCGGGACCCGAGGAGACCGTAGCGGTGAGCTTGCAACCCTTCCAAAGAAGTCGTTTTTGGAGGATCATTTCTTAACGAATAAGTTGCAAGAAGACGCAGTGAGCGCGTTCGACTGATGCAAATTTCGGTTCGTCCTTTAATACATGACAACCTGAGCAACCAATAAGGGGCGTTTTGAGATCACCACGGCGCTATTCCTGCGTTCACCCACTGATTGCATGCCGCGTCACCTCGACTCCAGATTCCTTCCTCTTCAATCCCGACATCTCTCCCCGTTCGTAGTGTAGTCACCAGCCTATGATCTATATTACTCCCATCTTTATTTGTCCCCATTGTGACCAGCCCACTGGCTTGTGAATCCTCTCTCCTTCTTGCCAGATTCCTCCTCTTAGTAGACGTTATCTTTCCGTCTGCGGAGTTGCGGATTGCACGGGGCTGCGATTCCTAGTTTGATCTCTATTATGTATTCTCTAAGAAATATAGAAAATCTCTCTCACATTTACACGGGTGAGTACTTAAGTACGGCTTCGGGGTTTGATACCGTGATCCCTCTCGCTAACCGTAGGGCGTGCGGGAACATTAACGCGAATTACCTTACTACGCATCTACCCCCACCTTGCGGATGCTTGCGCGGGGAGTCGCCTATTATAAGGCTTCAAATTAGGACGACACCTAGTGTTGGATCTCACTTCTACTTAGGTACCATGCCAACAAGGCGTCTCGTAGAGGCAATTGGGAATTATGTCTTCTAACATGTTCTCGTTAGCGAGTAGAGCCAAGGTGCCATATCTGGACCTATCTAGCTGGGCTCAGTACAAAATTCACTAACAGGGACGCCGAAGCTCCTCAATGGGCAGCTCAGATCCAGCTTGGACTATACGAGGTACCCGGATCGCAAGGCCGCAAATTGTGTCCTAAGCTCTTAAGTCGACCCCCCCTATCAACGCCCCATCCCCCCATCGCTCCACCCATTTTTGAAGCCATCAACAATACAACCCTTTAGCGCAAATAACAATATCTTAATAACAACTTAATTAATTAATCCTAAATTAACCTAAGCGTATAATAATACAATTTACTTTCTGCTCGCTTTTTTTCCCGTTTTCGGAAAGCTTATTGTTATAAATCTCTAACTAAAACCCAAGTTAAAAACCCAGTTTTAAGAGGAAGTAAGTTTACCCCCTTTTTTTTAATTACGTAACTTAAGAAGATTTACTTAATTTAATAAATTACATAAAACGTTTTATAATTTACTTAAAATAATAAATTACGTAAATCTACGGTATACTTACTTTAAGAATTAAGATATATAATAAATAGGTTTTTTATATAATTAGCACTTATTTAATTTCGCTTTTTAACTATTAATTTAAGCTTTTAATTAAAAGTAACTGTACCGTTTTTTAAATAAAGGAAAAATATTTTAAACCTTTTTAACCAATAAACCATTAAATTATTCTTCGCCTTATTATTACCTGCAAATTAAAACCCTTTTCGGATACTGCTTATACCTCCAGGTGGATGTATAACAGGTTCGTTATACTTATTTTGCCGTTAATTTCGCCGGATAGAAGTAAAATGCCCCTTTACAGTAGTTTTAAGCTTTATCTTACCTTTTTAACCGAAATTATCTTTACGAAGTTTTTATTTAATTTAGGTTGTACTTTTTTATACGTTTTAAGTTTCGCTTTTTTAAAGGTTGTAATTAATTAATTATTATAAACTTCGGCGGCGAAAAGTTTATTAGTTTTTTTATTAAAAGCTTTTACGAATTTACGGAATAAAAGGCGTATAATAAGATTTCCGAACGTTAGATTAATTTTTATTAGGGATTTTTCGATTTAAGTTAAATTTTAAATAATTTAAACGTTTTAATATTTAAAGTAGTTATTTAGGTAAAGAAGTTAAGTATTACAAAAACAGGGGTTCCTATCTCGAAAAAAACTACCTTTAAAACCTAATATAAACTTGTTACGGTTAAATTCCGGGTAACATAGCTTAGTTTCAAAATAATCTAATTAATTTAGGTAATCTGATTTAAATTATACAAATTTAGCAAATTTACGATATATTTATTTTAAGGAACCGAGATATATAATAAATAAGTTTTTTATATAATTAGTACTTATTTAATTTCGCTTTTTAGTTATTAATTTAAGCTTTTAATTAAAAGTAATTATATTGTTTTTAAATAAGGGAAAAAATACCTTAAATCTTTTTAATAAATAAATTACTAAATTATTTTTCGTTTTATTATTACCTATAAATTAAAACCTTATTTCGAATACTGCTTATATTTCCAGGTAAATATATAACAAGTTCGTTATATTTTAATAATTTCTTAATTAATAACCGACGAATAATTTATCGCCCAGTTAAGATATAAACTCTTTTAAACTTAATATAGATAATAATATAAGATAACGTTTAAAAGATAAATAGTATATTCGATTCCCGTTATTAACTAATAAAGAATCCGTAACCGGATTAAATAATTTACTACCCCTTAAAAAGGTCCTTTAATTAATTAATAATATAACGCCCCTTATTACCCGTTTTTAAGGAGATCCCTTATTTTTTAAAACCTAATAACCTATTCCCGATCTTAAGAAAATTATTAAGGTTTAAGGTAAAAGATTAGAAAAAAAAAAGAAGATTAAGAAAAAGTTAAAAGAAAAATACGGAACAAAAAGTTAGAAAGGTAAAGAAAAAGAGCTTACCCTCGATAAGAAGTTGTTCATTATAATAAGCGAACTTTAAACCTTAAAAAAGGAAAACGCCAAACTTGCTTGCTAATAATAATAATAAAAATTTTCGACATTACCGTTATTTGGTACGAACCAGTCCCGAAAAAACATAGTTTTACCTTTTGCTTACTATAAAATGCCTGACGTTAAAAGTTACAAACTAATTCCCCTTAAACCTTATAACGGAATTACAGATATAAAAAGATTTTTAGTTTAAGCTAAACTTTACTTAAAATTCTACAAAAGTTTTTTAACGAAAAATTATTAAAAAATAATAGCTGTTTTTTAACTACTAACAGGAAAAGTTTTCCTATAATTCGAACCTATTATATAAAACTACTTAAAAAATTTTCCTCGTACGTTTTCGGATATTATTAATTATATTTTTAACGAATATAAATATTTCGAAAAAAAAATACAAATATTATTTAAAACTTAAATAAGGAATAATACGTAATTAAATAACTGTATTTTCTTTATTAAACTAAATTAACAGCGGAATATATAACCGAATTTAACCGTTTAGTAATAATTTCCAACCTGCTAAAAAGTACGTTATTTTATTTTTACTATAATGGCCTGAAATATAAAATTAAAAACGAATTATATATAAAACCTAAAATAGGATTTTTTGTTAGGTATATTAATAAGGTTATTATTACTAACAAACAAACCTTTAATCGGTACCTTAAGAAAAAGGGAATTAATAAATAAAATAACGATAAAAGCTTAAGTAGCCGAATTAAAAAGGATAAAGGCAGGCCTTAGAAAAAAGTAAATACCGTTTCGAAAAAGCTTAAAAAAAACAAATCTAATATAAAATATTTCAACTGTAATAAAAAGGGATATTTTAAAAGTAAATATCGTTTTCCTAATAAAAGGAATTTTAAGAAAAAAAAATTCTTTAACCTTAAAAAAAACCAAAACGGCTAAATAAAAAACAGATAATAAAGTAGAAAAGGAAAAAAAAAATTTAATTCGATTTTTTCCAGCCAGAATTTACTATTATTACAATTATTTAAATTTAAAATAATATCCTAAAATACGAGAATTATTTTATTTGCTAAGATTTTAAAATTAAAGCTTATAAATATTACTTAAGATAAACGGCCTTTAAAATAGTTATTGAATTAAAATACCTTTACTACATTAATATATAACGTTACGAAACACATAAAGCAAACGGCCAATTTCGACTAAATTTTAACAATTACGGATAATTATTCCCGGAACTTTACGAATTTCCAGAATATATAATATACCTAAAGAAACCCTAAATAAATCCCTATAATTTATTACATTTTTCCGTTTACTATCTTAATAATTACTTTATTTACCTCTAAACTAAAAAAAAAAAAAAAATTTTTTTAACCCGGATAAAATGAAAAAATACTTACCGAACTTAACGACAAAAACAAATATATCGAAACTTTACAGTAACCAAAGTACCTTAAATCTTATTACCTATACCCTAAATTAAAACGGAATCAAAAAGCTATATTATAAAAATATTTATATTACTTTCCGATAATTTATATTTAATACGAACTCCTAAATATAAAAATAACTTTTTCGGAAATTTACTTTATTAACCTTATAACTCGTAAAAAGTAAAACCTAGAATTTAACAGGATAAAAAAAGCTAATTCCGAATATAAATATAGCAAAAAAACCTGGTTCCGATATTAAAACGATCATTATACCAAGCATACTATTAAGAAAACTTGCGAATAAAAACTTACTTAAGCCGGACGATATTAAAAGTTAAAAAACGGCAAAAACCTTTGAAACTAAAGTATCGAAAAGCCCCTACTTACAAAACCTTATATAAAACAACCAAAGGGATACGTAAATAAATTAAAATCCCTTTTTAGTATAAAAATAAGATATTTCGAATTATAATTAACTTAAAAATAAAAAATAATTTTATTTCTTTAACAGCAGCAAAAAAATACCAGATTCCCTGGAAATATAAATTAAAATTTTACAAGTTACGTATAATAAACGGCAATTTATTTACTTACGAAAATAAACGAATTTTCCGAAAAACGAAAAAATTTCTTATATAAATATAAAAATATCAGGAACGATTTTCGCTAAATGTCGCAAATATCTTTAAATACGATATTATATTAAAAATATCGTAGTTACGTTTTAATAACCCTTATATTAATTAGAAAAGTTAACAACTCTTTTAAAATAAGTAATTAGCATCCTTAATAAAGGAGAGATAAATTTATTACTTAATAAAAAAGGTTAAAATTTCAAATCTTACTATTATAATACTTTCCGAATATTATAAATTTAAGAAATTATTTAAGGAACGAATAAACTATAAACTACCAGAATAAAATTAATAAAATTACCAAATACCCATTAAAAAGGGATAACACCTTAAATTATACAAAATCTACTATATTGTAAGAATACAGCCCCCTGTAGCCAAGAAGACTAGGCTAGGACAGGACCCCATATAAATCCTGATACGAGACTGTCCAACAACAGTCGCTGATACGACCCAAAAAGGGTTCGTAGCTCAGTGAGCTAACAATTAGTCTGAATAAATATCTGACAATTGTATCAGCGATTTACTCGACGCCCGACAGGTTAATGGTTTAATTCCTTCGGGGGGCGTACTTTTTAATATAAATTAATCACCTGTTACGAAAGTATTATAGGATTAATTACCTTTATTATATATTAAGTCGTACCAAAAATATATACATACTAGAATATCTAAAAAGCTAGAAAGCCGAATAAATAGCTAGAAAGAGCCGAATAAATAAATTTAAAATTACGTAAAATAACACGTATAAAAAAGTTGTACTATTAAAAAATAAGGCGATAAAATTAAAAATGGATTAGTCGAAAGTTATAGGTTACGTTTAAACCTTTTATAAT
The DNA here is from genome assembly GCA_004155055.1 of Monosporascus sp. CRB-8-3. Taxonomy (NCBI): domain Eukaryota; kingdom Fungi; phylum Ascomycota; class Sordariomycetes; order Xylariales; genus Monosporascus; species Monosporascus sp. CRB-8-3. The sequence goes on from QJNZ01000256.1 coordinate 58,588, forward strand.
TTGCGTATTAGCGTTATTTTTAGCTGTAATAGGGCTTCTTTTTTTTAGCTTTAGTTAAATAAAGCTTAGCTAAAAACGTTACTGTTAAACTTAATTAGATACGGGTAGTTACTATTAGATAAAAAATTCTGCATAAAAATCCAGTTATACGGAAGGGGTAACTTAATAGCCTTAGGGACCAAGGCCTTTAAGGAGGGGAGTAATTGTAAGAATACAGCCCCCTGTAGCTAAGAAAACTAGGTTAGGACAGGATCCCATATAAATCCTGATACGAGACTGTTTGATAACAGTCGCTGATACGACCCAAGAGGGGTTCGTGGCTCAGTGAGCTAACAATTAGTCTGAATGAATATCTGATATATATAAATCTCGAAAAAGCGAAAGCCTTATAGAAAAGTATCTAATAAAATCTAGAACGAGGATATATACAACCTACCGACATTTCTAACAAGGCGTAAAACACTATAACCTGGGATTTTATTACTAGCCTCCCTCTATTTAAAAACCTAGTTACTGGAGTTAAATATAACGGAATATAGGTAATAGTTAACAAACTTACTAAGTATAAGTACTTTCTATCTTTTAAAGGAAATATAATAATACAATAACTAGCTTACGCCTTTATTCGAAATTATTTAAATAAACATAAAATACCAGAAAAGGTTATTTCCGATAGAGATAAACTTTTTACCTTTAAGTTCGGCACCAGTTTTTTTCAAATAAATTAATACTAAGCTTAAGTTCTTAATAACATATTACCTTTAAATAGATAATTAAACAGAACGATTTAATTAAACCTTGGAACAGTATTTCCGAAATTATATTAATTACTAACAAGATAATTAAGTAAAACTTTTACTATTAATATAAATAACATATAATACCTTAGTTAACGAGGATATAAGCGTATCCCCCTATATAGCTATATATGGCCATAACATAAAGGCTCGGCGACTAAAATAACCACCTACTAAGATACCAGAAATTACTACGATTGCCTTTAAAGCAGAAATATTAATAACAGAAATCAAAATAGTTTAAGTTCGTTTTCGGAATGAGTTACGATTTTTTCAGCGAAAAATAGCCCAATACTATAATTAAAAAAAATTAAAGGACCAATTTTATCGAAAGAAAATAAGGTTTATCTGCTACGCTAAAAACAGAACGTAACCTCGAATATCTTACAGATTAAAACAAAAAAACCTAGTAACAAACTGGATTTTAAAAAAATTAATCTATTTAAAATCGATAAAGTTATTTCGAAAACTAATTACAGGTTAACGCTACCTAAAAATATAAAAATATATCTTGTTTTCCATATTTCCTTATTTAAACCAGTACCCAAAAACGCCCCTTTAAAAATAAACTTAAAAATTAAAATAAATACCGACAAATATAAAGTCGAAAGGATATTAGATTTAAAAATGGTTAAAAATAAAATCCAGTATCTGGTTAAATAAAAAAAATACTTACATAAAAAAAAATACTTAGGAACCGTTTAATTACTTAACGAATACGATAAACCTAGTTAAAACGTTTTACCGTTAAAACTTTAACCAACCGTTTCTAACGCGGCCAAGGTTATAGGCGATAACGATCCCCCGTTTAAGTTTAGGCCTACGGCGTTCTAGTCGAAAAAGGTAAACGCTTCCGTTAACGTTTCTATCTTTAAAGCAAACCGGGCTTATTTTTCCTCTATGCAACGCTGTTCTTTTCTATTCTTTTTCGTTCCTCTAATTAATCCAATTCTAAATTTTCTTTTAATATCTTTAAAACTCGTTTTTTAAGAAAATCCTACTACAAACGTAACTGTTTTAACTAATTTATAAACTCCCTCGTTTTCCGTTCCGCCGCCTTTTAATAAGCGAAAAACTTATCCTTTAACTTACGTTATTCCCTTTACAAGTAGTCCTACATTTTATTTATTTTTTTCAAAGAATTTATAATTAATACGTTACAAAAAAAACGTTAATAACGGGTATAACAACTACAACTTAAATATTTTAAAACGTAAAAATAATCGTATTTACCGAATCGGATACAGTTAAAACATAGAAAAATTTTAATACCAAACTTTTTAATTAAGGTAATAAAAATATCGCAAAAGCCGCGTTAATTTAAACGGGATTTCCTTTTTTTAAAAATACAACCGGTTATAATAAAATCAGCTGAAAAATCCAGAAAACTTTTTTTAACTACTAAGATAATTACTTATAGTTCTTATCTTTAAGATAAAGATCCTTAGAAAGGAGAAATAATATTACAGAAACAAAGGTTCCTATCTCGAAAAAAACTACCTTTAAAACCTAACGCAAACTTGCTACGGTTAAACCCCGGGCAACAAAGCTTAATTCCAAAGTAATCGAATTAATCTAAATAATTTAGTTTAAATTATATAAATTTAATAAATCCACGATATATTCACTTTAAAAAATCGGGATATATAATAAATAAGTTTTTTATATAATTAACATTTACTTAATTTCGCTTTTTAACTATTAATCTAAGCTTTTAACTAAAGGTAACTGTACCGTTTTCTAAATAAAGAAAAAATACTTTAAACCTTTTTAATAAATAAACCACTAAATTATTTTTCGCCTTATTATTACCTGTAAATTAAGACCCTATTTCGGATATTACTTATACCTTTAGGTAGATATATAACAGGTTCGTTACATATAATCGTTTTTTTTAAATTATACTCTTTAAATATTTTATACGTCCGTTTTAAATCTAGGTATACGGTATTAAAGGCTTAAATCTAATATTAAAAAAAAAAGCGATTATAATATATTTCGAAATTAATAATTTTTTAAAATTTCGTTATTATATTCGATTACTTATAAAAAAAACCATATCTTAGTTTTTTAAGATTCCTAAGAAATATTTAAACGTTATAATTAATATATTTTACTTTCGGTTTTTAAAATAAATGTTCTAAATAAAGCTTAAATACCTGTCGGTAACGAATATAGTATATTTATATTCTTCCGGGTTTTTTTCGAAATTTATAAAGTCAATAACAATTTGTTATCTTAATCGGGAAATTTTTTCTTTCGGCTTTCGGCATATTTACTTTTTGGCCTTTGTTTTATTATATGTTTGGTATTTAATTATTATAAGACTTTTTAAGCGCATTCTCTTTATATAGAACTGCAACTAGGCGATTATTTCGAGCCTAAGATATTTTAATCCTAGGTATTAAATCGTACCGTTACCGATTCGTAATAATTTTGTTATATATAAGTTAACGTTTTGTTTACAAAATGTAAAAGCTATATAAGTAACTATTACGTTAATATTTTCGATAACGAATTAATTAAATTTATTTATTAGCGTAATAAATATTTAATTATATTTATTTCGAATAAAATTATTAACTTTTTAGTTATTTTATTAATATCCTTCTTTTCGGAATTACCGAAAAAATATTAAGTTATATACGAAATCTTTATACTAGGTTACGTCGTATAAATATAGCGTTTTTAAGCTTTTAAGGCTTTAAAGTAATATACTTATTTTTTCGTATTTTTTAATCGGGATAAAGTTATTTTTTACGTATATTCCGTCGCTTTAAATCGTTATTCTATAATTTAGGAATTTGTTAATAAAATTTAAAATATGTATTATAAATCGTAAATTTAAAATAAACGAATTTTTTAAAAGATAAAATGCGGTATTTACTGTATTACGTTAATTAAAAATAAAAAAATACGTTAAAACTCGTTTTATTCTTTTTAGGAATTAATCTATTTCCTAAATAATTATTTTCCTTATAATTTTCGACAGACGATTAATTTTTTCCTTTAAGGATTAATCGGAAGTAATTTAGTTTTAAATTAACGTTAACATTATTTTATTAGGTTTAAACTTTATTAGAACTTTATTAAATAATACGTAAAAGTATTAAGGTAACGTATACGAAAAGTTTAAATACGTTTTATATCGAATCCTTTATACGTTTAACTCTTAACGCTTTCGTTTATTACTATTATTATTTCGGCCCGTTTAAAAACCTTTACAACTGCCTTGTTTTAGCTTACGCCTTAAGGTCCTTTTTTACGGTTAAAAGTTATTCTTAATTTTTTCCTAATTAGGATCATTTTAATTGAAATAGTTCGTAAATAACTCGTAAAACGTTAAAACGTTATTTTAATATTTTTTTAATATAAATTATAAATAAAATATAATTTAGTAATTTAAAAGGTTAACTATTACTTCTTAATAATTAATTATATTATTACTTAAAATGTAATTATTTAAATTCTTATAATAAAAACCAATATTATATATAAGTTATTAACTTATATAACGGTTATTTTCGTTTTTAAAATTTTATATCGTTATTCTTAGGTTATAATTTTTTATTACTTTGCGATTTATTCGTTTAACTTCTTTACCGATTTCGAAACTTATTTTAACTTTTTGTAATACTTTTATTAAATATTAATCAGAAACTTATTTTCGTATATTTTACCGGATTTAACTAATTTAACGTATTACTTCCGTAAATTCTTTCTTAAAAAAATTATTTCCTTAATTACTGAAAATATTAACTTTAAAACTTATTTTATAAAGTTATTAATGCTTTTTCGGAAAGTATCGTATTTACGATTTTTATAAGTATATACCGTAAAGTTTTAATTATAAACTTATTTACCTTCGGTCGTTATTTTAAAAGTATTCGTTATATAATTAATATAATCGATTTTTTCGTAAATTTTTTCGGAAAATATAAATATAGTTAAAAAACCGCTTAAGGTATTAATTCGTATTATATAACGGATTTATCGTTTCGGATATAAAGTTATATTAAGTTTTATTAATTTAATAAATTACGGATATAACTAATTAAGATCGATATAATTCTATATATAAAAAACGTACGTTTTAATATAGAATTTACTTTTAAAATAATCCCAGTTTTTAAGTCCGTTATAAATAACGAAAAACGTTAACGATATTATTATTATTATAATTAATAAAATATATAAATAATTATTACTAATATATAACTTATATTGTTTTAATAATAGTTAATTAATTAATAATAATACGAATTAAACGAATAAGACTTTTAATTATTAAATATAAAAGATATTAGTTATATTGTTTTATTAAGCTAAGTTGCGTATATTTCTTATACGCGTACAGCTTTTCGGCCTAATAGCTCAGTGGTCGCGAGCCTGGGTGTCTCTTTCAATTGCGACAGACTTAGGCACCCTATTTCGGTTAGTTTTAAGAGACAGCTGGTTCAAATCCAGCTTGGGCCACCGTTCCTTTAGGTCGCGCCAGCTTAAAAAAGCTAAATTATTAGAGCTTCGGCTTCGCCACCGTGTCGGCGACAATTAAGGGGTGGTTAATGGGACCAGTTACGATTAGGGGCGTTAGGAACTAATTAATTAATCGGGTATATCCTATCGTCAATTGCCGTGTCAATAACCCGCATTGCGTTTTTCCGGCCCTTGGCCAAAAAGGGACGGTTTTTAAGGGGGTGCTCCCCGGTCGCGTTTATGCAAAACCATTTATGTACATGTATGTAATAAACGGATCAGCTTGTACATAGCTAGATACCACAATAGCACTTTACCTTGCGTACAGCTTTTCTGTAGCCTAGTAACGGAATATATATCTTCTGATTAAAAGGACCCTTTCCGTATTTAAAGTACGTTTAACAACCCCTGCTAGCTGATAATATTATCCCTTTTTAATAACCTTATTATTAAAAATAAATAAATAAAAGATAATATATTACGCAAGTAAACCGTTTTTTAAGATTTTATAATAACGAATTTAAATTAATTAAATTTCTTATCGCTAGATGTTTTTATAATTTCCTTATAGAATACGCATATTATATCCGAGTTTATTATAAGTATTATATTTTCAGTTTTTCGTTTAAATCTTTTTATAATATATATCTTTAACCTTTATTAACTACGATTATTTATTATTATTCTTTTTTTAATTATAAAAGCTTTTTATTTTTTTTAAGTAAATATTTTTTTTAATAATAACGTATTATACTATTTTACGATTTAAACTACTTTATAAACCGTTTTTATTAATATATTGACTATTTAACTTTTAGCAGTAATTATTTAATATTAATAATATAAAACTTATTATAATTTTTTTTAAAAATAAATTTAATTATTTAAGTTAAAAAATAAAATCCGAAACTTAATTGTAAAAAGTTATATTCTTTTTATAACGTTTTTAAATTTACTTTAAAAGCCTAATATTATTATTAATATACCCGAACCGATATTTTTTAAAAATTTACGAAAATTAACGTGAATTAAAAAAATTTATTACCGAACGAGTTTTAAATTTAAATACGTAAACGTTTATCCGGTTTTAATATATTAAAAATATAACGAATTTAATATTAACTTAATATATTACGTTATACGGTAAAATTTATTAACTGTTGAAATTTAGTAAATAACTAAAAAAATTCTAAATACGTTTAAATCGGTTTATAAATTATTAACGAATAATATATAAAAATTTAGAAATATTTCGTAAATAATTCGACTTTATTCGGGTTATTATCGTAAAATATAATATCATTAAAAATACTTATAATTTCGATAAAACTGAATTTTTAATAAAGCTTTTATAATAACGAGCATAATAATTATTAAGATCGAAAAACGTAAAAAACTTAAATAACCTTAATAAAAAATAAAAAATAAATTATAATTAAATTATACCGTTATTTATTATTATAATAAGAAAAATTACTTTAAATCTTATTTTTTTTTAATTTTAAACCGCGTTTATTCGTTATATATTAAAAGTTTAATATCATTTTATTATATTTATATTGTTAAAAAATTTCTTATTAGTTTTTACAACATATTTAAAGTTATTATAACGTCCGATAATATTAAATCCGGATTTATAAAAGCTAGCTTTATTTTATTCGATTTTAATTACGTTTTTTCCAAGCTTAAAAATTTTCAATTATATTTACGTTAATTATTTTCCCGTTAACTTCGGTTAATTTTATTCGTTTACCGTTTACGAAAACCTTTAAAAATATTAAGAAAATAATAAAATAAAAAAGTTATTTATAAAAAAGAATTAAAAATTACTAAAGTAACTCGCCGATAAAAATCGTTAAATAAGTAAGTTTTTTTATAAAAAATAACTTATTACTTTTATACGAAATTACTTTTTTTCGAAAAAAAATTATCTAATTACGTAAAACGAACTATATTTTAAATAAACGTCGAAAGATTAAAAATAAATGTTTTTAAAAAACTGTATATTTATTATATAAAAAGAATAAACTTTTCTAACCGAAAAAAAAAGATAATAGAAAAATATAGCTTATAACGGCTAAAGGTAATTACTGTAAAAAGGTTAAAATTAAAAAACGAAAATATAACGTTTATAACAAGTTCGGTCTTTTTAAAGGAGACGTAACCGTGAAACAAAATTAAATAAATAGATAAATTATGGTATCGGTTACTAAGCTTTACCAAGCCTTAACCTTCTTATAGGTAACTTTAAACTGCCCTATTATGTCCTTATCGACGACCATTTTTAACCGAATTCTGGACGGTTTTCGTAATCCGGAATAGCCGAATAAACTATCGCTTATAATTTTCCTTATATCGAACCAAAAATTAAACTTCGAAATTTTTAAGCCTTTTACCGTTTATATCCAATTTTCCCAGCAATTCCTTTATACGGTCGATATTTTTTATTATAAGGTCGTTTAATTTTTAATTATTTTTACTTATATAAATTAAATCGTATTTAAGGATTAAAAGTAAAATTTAATTTTTAAAAAAAAAATCGGTTAAATTAACGGAAATATCGATATTTTTAACTTATTCCAAAGTTTTATTAAATTTAAAAACCTTAAAAAAAACGTTTTCAGTAAAAACTTTATAATTACGGAATACCGGTATCTTATAATAAAAATTACCCGGTATATTTTAACTATTTTAATTAATAAAAATTTAAAAAGGTATTATAAAATCGATTAAGATTAAAATCGTAAAACTGGCAAAAGGTCGTAAAGCAGCTATTTTATACGGACTTAAAGTTTACCGCGAAAAGCTTAACATCTTCTAAGTTATTATATTTTAAGAAATTCCCCCTGCCGAACCAGCCGAAAAATATAAGGTTTATTAAGGTCGAAGCTTATCGGCATTACGTAATCGGTTTCGGAATAAGGCTTTTCGTAACCGAAACGTATAATTTATTATTACCGTAAAAACCATTAATAATTACCGTAACGTGCCGGATAAGCTTACGGGATAAATAAGTTTACGGGATAGTTTTTGACATATTTTAATTACTTAACTTTAATTAACTATTTTTTAATATTAACAATATAAAACGGCTTACAAAAGAAATAAAAATAAACTTAGCCGTTTAAGCTAAAAAACAAAACCCGATATTTAGTTATGCGATATTTAGTTTTATTTATAAAATCGTTTATTTTACTTTGTACGTACGATATATTAGTAAATCCTTTAAAACTGATATTATCCTTAATTTGCGAAAATTAACGCCGACCGAAAAATAATTAATTATCGACCGAATTCTTAATTTAAATACGTAAACGTTTCCTGTCCGGTATTAGCATATTAAAGATATAGCAAATTTGTTATTTACGTAATACGTTACGGAATACGTCGGGGTTAAATAAATATTTAATTTTATTAAAAAATAATAAAAATTTAAAATACGTTTTAATCGAAAAATAAATTATTAAAAAGTTTTATACGAAAATTTAAAAGTATTTCGTAAATAATTTAAATTTATTCGGATTATAATTACAAAATACGGTATCGTAAAGAAGGATATTTACAATTTCGACGAAATAGGATTTTTAATAAGGTTTTTTATGGCAGCCGGTATAGTTATTATTAATGCTAAAAAACGTAAAAAACTTAAATAAACTTAACAAAAAAATCGGAAATGGTTTATAGTAATATAAATTGTTAATTTTTAAGGTTAGGCCTTATTTTTATTTATTATTTTTACCGGGAAAAATTATTTTTTCGCTAGTTTGCCAATAACTCATTTTTACCCGATTAAAAAATTATTATAAATAAAAACGGCTGGATAATAAATAAACTAGGTTTAAAATAAGTTAAATATTTCGACAAACATATTCGAACGTATATTAAAAATTCGAAACGTTTTTTTATTTTCGACAGTTACGAAAGTTATTATTCGATCGAATTCGAAAATTACTGTAAAATTAACGATATTATTATATTTTATATGCCTGCTTATTTTTTTTATTAGTTTTAATTTTTTAACGTATTTTATTTTTCCGTATTAAAACGCGTTTATTTGTTATATATTAAAGGTTTTATATAACGTTACGTTATTTATATTATTAAAAAAGATTTTATTATCGGTTTTCGTAATACGTTTAAAGCTGTTATAATAACCGATAATATTAAATCCGGATTTACGAAAGTTAATTTCGTTTTATTCGATTTTAATAACGTTTTTTCTAAATTCGAAATTCCTTTAATTATATTTACGCCAACCGTCTCCCTATTAACTTCCGCCGGTTTTATTCATTTTCCGTTTGCGAAAACCTTTAGGAATATTAAGGAAATAATAAAATAAAAACGTTATTTATAAAAAAGGATTAGAAATTACTAGGGTAACTCGCCGACAAAAATCGTTAAATCGGCGAGTTTTTTAATAAAAAATAATTTGTTATTTTTATACGAAATTGCTTTTTTTTGAAAAAAAGTTATTTAATTACGTAAAACGAATTATATTTTAAGTAAATATTACAAAATTAAAAACGTACGTTTTTAAAAAAAAGGAATATTTACTATAAAGAAGGTAAAAGTTTTTATAGCTAAAAATAATAATAATAATAAATAATTGCAATTAAAAAAGGTTAAAAGTAATCGTTATAAAAAGGTTTAAACGAAAAAACGAAAATGTAATATTTACGGAAAACCCGGATATAATATACGTATTTGTAAGGAAGTTATAAAGACGTCTGGCGATAAAAAATCCGATTAGTTTAAATTAATTTAATATGTTATAATTAATTAAATTAAGTTTATTATTGCGAAATGTTAAAAATTATCCCGTAAACTTATCTATCCCATAAGCTTATCCGGGACGTTATTCGAAAATATTAAGTAAAATATTTATTATATTAATTATTAATATAATTATTTCGTATTTTTAACTTAGCCTAAATAATACGGCTTAAATTTAACGACCTTATATAACAAGTTCGAACATAATACGCATATTTATAAAAAAGCTATAAATACGTTTAGCGAAAAAGAATTTAATTAATTTATATTTTTTTATCTCGAAATGTTAAAAAGCGGTTCGCGAGATAGTTTAACTTATAAAGTGGTAAAATACGTTATATATTTTTAATTTTTCGGCGTTTATTAGTAATATAATTCGTTTTATGAAAATAAACGTTTTATTTTTTTTAAGAAAGTAATTTTATATAAAAATAATAGTTTTAATAGCTTAATAGTTATAAGCCTAGGTGTCTTTTTTAATTACGACAGGCTTAGGCACTTTGTTATAATTAGGCGCAAAAGATAATTAGTTCGAATCTAGCTTAGGACGCTAGTTTTTCTAGGTAGCGCCAGCTTAGAAAACTTAACTAATTAGGGTTTCGGTTCCGCTACCGTGTCGGCGATTAATTGAAGTGGTTAAGGGCTTTAGGAACCAAATTAAATTAATCGTATACGTACTATTTGTTTATTACCGTGTTAAACCCGCATTACGTTTTTCCGGCCTTTGCTAAGAAGGGACGGTTTTTAAGGGGTACTTTCCGGTTGCGTTTATATAAAACCTGTTGTATATGTATTTAGTAAATAGATCAGCTGTATACTGTATATATATAGCTAGATACCTCGAATAGCATTTGATCTTGCATATAAAAATAATAATTTATTTTCAATAAAAAATTAACCGATTTAATTATTTTTATCGATAACTCTAGTATTTTTTAAAATTTTTCACTATAAATAACGTTTTAAAAAGTTTTTATAAGTTAATAATATAAATTCTATTTTATAAATCCGGATTAAATATTATCGATTATTATAATAACTTTAAATATATTATAAAACGCAACGATAATACTTTTAATATAAAATAAATAAATACGTTATAAATCGAGAAGATAATATATTTAAATATTAATATAAAGAATTTAAGCGATTTGTATAACCTTTATATTTACGTTATATATAATAGTTAAATTATTATAAAAATATAAATATTTTAAATAATTTTTATTACTTTTAATTAAATAACTTAGTTAATCGTTTTTTAATCTTTAATTTTATATATAATTACGAAACGAAACTCGATAATTAAATCCGAAATTACGTACGTTATTTAAGAACTTTAATTAAAGTTATTATAATATAACGTATTATACTATTTTATAAGCTAAACTATTTCGCAAGCCGCTTTTTAGTACCTCGTAATAAAAAATTTAAATTAATTAATTATAATATATTAAAATGATATAAATTAATCGGATTCTTTTTCGTTAGACGTATTTACAGTTTTTTATAAGTACGCGTATTATGTTCGGGTTTGCTGTAAACGTTATACCTCCGTTTTTTAGTTTTAACATTTTTACGGCGATTACTTTTAATCGTTATAAGCTATACTTTTTTATTACTTTTTTTTTAGCCAGAAAAGCTTATTTCTTTTATATAGTAAGGGTTTTTCTTTTTTAAAAACGTTTGTTTTTAGTTTTTCGACGTTTGCTTAAGATATGGTTCGTTTCGCGTAATTAGATAACTTTTTCCCGAAAAAAAATAATTTTATATAAAAGTAATAAATTATTTTTTATTAAAAAATTTACCAATTTAACGATTTTTGTTAGTAAGTTACTTTAGTAATTTTTTTTATAAGTAACGTTTTTATTTTGTTATTTTCTTAATATTTTTAATGCTTTTCGTAAGTAGAAAATAAATAAAACCGGTAAAGGTTAATGGGGAAACGGTTAACGTAAATATAACTGGAAAAATTTTAAGTTCGGAAAAAACGTAATTAAAATCGAATAAAATAAGGTTAGTTTTTACGAATCCGGATTTAATATTATCGGACGTTATAGCAATTTTAAACGTATTATAAAAACCGGTAAATTTTTTTTTAACAATATAAATATAATAACGTTATATTAAATTTTTAATATATAACAAATAAATACGTTTTAAAATAGAAAAATAAAATAAATTAAAAAATTAAAATTTATACGAAAAATATACAGGTATATAAAATATAATAATATTATAGTTAACGTATTATTTTTCGAATTTTATCGAATAATAATTTTCGTAACCGTTAAAGATAAAAAAAGGTTTGAATTTTTTATTACGTATTTAAATATATTAATCGCAACATTAAATTTATTTTAAATTTAATTCGATCGTTATTTAATTAGTATTATATAATGCGATTTTTTAATTAACTATTAATAATAAATTATGACGAAATTAGGATTTAAAATAATTTTTCACGGTTATAATAATAAACAGCAGTATAACTTAATTTTAAAAATTAATAATTTATTTTTTAAATTTTTATTATGTTTATTCAAGTTTTTTACGTTTTTTAATATTGGTAATTATTATATCCGTTATTATAAAAAGCTTTATTAAAAATTTAATTTTGTTAAAGTTATAGATATTTTTTTATAATATCGTATTTTACGATAATAGCTTAAATAAGTTTAAATTATTTGCGAAATAGTTTTAGATTTTTATATAATATATGTCAATAATCGATATTCCGACTTAAATACGTTTGGAATTTTTTTTGCCGTTTAATAAATTTCGATACTTAGTTAATTACGACGTATACCGTAACGCGTTAAGTTAATAATAAATTCGTTATATTTTTAATATATTAAAGCCGGATAAAAATCGTTCGCGTATTTAAGTTAAGAATTTATTCGGTAATAGATTTTTTTAATTAACGTTAATTTTCGCAAATTAAATAAAATATCGGCTCGGACGTATCGACCGTAATATCGGGCTTTTAATATAAATTTATGGATTTTATAAAGAAAATAAAAATTTTTAAAATTAAGTTTCGAATTTTATTTTTTAGCTTAAATAACCAGGTTTATTTTAGATTTTTTTGTAAAACGTTTTATATTATTAATATTAAATAATTACTGATAAAAGTTGGATAATAAATATATTAATAAAAGCGACTTATAAGGTGGTTTAGTTTGCGAGGTAATGTAGTACGTTAATTATTTATCGTAAAGTTTTTAACCTTAAAATTAATAGTTAATTATAAAATTATTACTCTTAATAAGTCGTTTTTATTTTTAAACGTAAAAACTATTTTATTTATTATAATAGCATTAAATTATTATTTTATTTATTCGTACGATTACTTATAAAGCTTATTTTTTATCCGAAATATTTATTTATTAGGAATAATTTTAATAAATTGTATAAGAATATAAAATTACCGAGTAGTATTTTAATATAGCTTTACAAATTGTGGATAATTAATTCGTAGTTAATTTTAATAGAAATTTTATTTAAATGGTAAAGTTAATAACTTTTTTTATATAAATTTACGATATAAAACTTCTCTTATATATCGTAAATAATTTAATATATTCTATAATACGCTATTTTATAATTTTTATTTAAGGTTTATAATTATCTACTTATAAAGCGATATTTTTTAATATACGATTATAAGCGTATAAAAATAAAATATAAAGTATATTTATATTAGTAATACGTAGATAAGTTATTAATATATTTTTTTAAAAAATCCTTTTACTAATATTCGAATAGTAATTCGAAGTTAGTTTAAAACTTTAAGAAAATTAATTTTAATATTAAATATATAATTTATACGTCGAAAATAAAATTTTCGATTATTTATATATAAATTTTTTTAGTTTCGATAGGTAGAGTACATAAATTCGTAATATTAAATAGTCGAGTTTTATATATTATTTAACTTTATTATAAATTATAAAGTTTTAACGGATAAAACATCTTTTTAGTTATAGATTTATTAATAAGTAGGTATTTTTAAAAAAAAATTAATTCTAGTTAAAATTAATAAATCGCCGAAATACTAAATATTTTATTATATTAAAATTAACATTATTTTCTTTAATAAAACTAGATTTTTATATTATATAAGCTAAAATACTATTAAGGTATCTAGCTGTATATATATATATAAATAGTTCTATATAAACGTAATCGAAAAGCACCTTTTAAAAACCGTTCTTTTTTAACTAAGAACCGGAAAAACGTAATACGAGTTATAAATACGGTAACAAATAAATAATAATATAAGATTAATTTAATTAGTTGGTTTTTAAAGCCTCTAACCGCTTTAGTTGTCGCCGATACAGTAGCGGAACCGAAGTCCTAATTGGTTTAGTTCCTTTTAAGCTGGCGCTACTTAAAAAAGTAGGGGCCTAAGCTGGATTCGAACCAGCCGTCTTTTGCGATTAATTAAAGCAGGGTGCCCAAGCCTGTATTAATTAAAAGAGATACCCAGATTCGCAACTACTAAACTATTAGGCCAGATTTTTATATTATAAAAACTTTTTTATTTAAAGTTAATAATTATCTTTTTATTAATATAATAAAATATAAATATAAAATTTAACGTTTAAGAAAAATTATAATTTAATATTTATAATTAATATTTAAAATTAAGAAAAATAACGTTAAATTTAATAACTTTTATTTTTTAACGTAAACGTTTTATATAAAAGGGTACTTTTTTATGATTTTTCGTAATTTTCGTTATTAATTAAAATAAAAATATAGTTAAAAAAGATATTTTTAAATAATTAATTTTATATATATTATTTATATTAAATATTTATAATTGTTAATTATTAATACTTTTAAGTATCTACGACTGGTATATCTAGGCTACAAATGCTGCCTAGGACAGCCTTTATTTAGAAATTATCCTTTATATAACTAAACATATATATAAAGGCAATTGCCCCTAGACTTTTTTAGTTTTTTCTAAAATAACTATACGCTTTTCGTTAAAATCCTATATTTAATTATTATAACTATTAATATAGTAATATTTTTTAGGTAATTAGTAACCGTAATATGTTAAATAAAATAAATATTTGCAAGTTAAATTAATAAAAAAGGTACGAGATTTTAAAAAAAATTATTTAGTTAATTTAATAGAAAATAAGCGGTTAACGATAGTAAGCAAGTAATAAAAACGTATCCTAAGGTAATTCCCTATAATTAAACAGAGCAGCCTATCCGATAAAAATTTTATCTTTATACGGAATAAAAAGTATATAAATAACGATTTATTTTCTTTTTTTCTTAATTAAAAAACCCTTTAAAACGAAAAATATTATAATAAAAGGGAAAAAGAAAAGTTTACGATAGACGTAACGGTAAAAAAAAGATTTGTTTTCGAGATTTTTACGGAAAAAGCTTTATTACCTTAGTAATAATAGCTAAGAAACTAATATAAGACTTCTATATAAAAATAATAGCTTTAAATAAAATTAAGGAGGACGTTAGGGTACGAAAATATAAATATAAATTAATTAAAGATGAAATTCAAGATATAAAACTTTAATATAAAAAAAGAAACGATATAATAAAGCGAATAAATAATATTATAAAGTAATTATTAAATTTATTTTAATTCGGAAGCGTATTTTAATAAGGAGCGTTTTAATAATAATTACTTTAATTAAAGATAATACGAAATTTATAAAATATAAATATTTACAAAAGCGCTTTACAAAATATTTAAAGGGCAGGAAATTCGTAAGAAGCCCTTATCGCCGTCGAGAGCAATATAAAAAAGATTAATTTTAAAAAAAAAAGGCGAAACGAAGCTAAAAAGGTGATTTATTAAGAAGCTTAATTTCTCGAAAAGGGAGAAAAGCGAAGAAAAAGAAAAGCTACGTAAAGAAAAAAGTGTAGTACGTAGGGACCCCGGCGATTCGAATAGGCTATTTTTAGATTTGTCCAAAGGTTTCCGAAAACGAAGAAACTATCGCGATAGTTCTTTTAGTATCCCTAATAGTTTTTTAAGCCTTAATAGTTTAGATAGTTTTAACGAATTAAGCGTTCGCTTAAAGGAAAAAGAGAAGGATTTTAAAAAGTTTAGTAATAATATAAAGTGACATTAAAAGCGTTTTAACTTTTTATTAAATAAGGAGAATTATTTAGTAAATTAGATTAATTAAAAATTTTAAAGTAACGTTTTAATTTTTACTCTTAAAAATATTAGTTATAAGAATAAAATAAAGTTGAAATAGCTTGATTAGTTACGCCTTACGAAAGTTATTATTAAGATTTATAAAAAGGCGTTTTTAAAATTAATTATAGGTATTAAAAAAGAAACGAAGATATTAAGAACTTTTAAAAAGACTTACGCAACTATAGATAAAACTAAGTAAAAGTTTTTTTAGAAAAAGTTTAGTAAGATTATATATAACGGAAAAAATTCCGTATAATTTATTATAAAGTTTTAAAAATTATTACGAAAGGTTAAGGGTTATAATATGAAGCTTAAATTAGAGGAATAAATTATTATATTCCTTACTACTATAGAGGATTATGTTAGTAGTTGGTATAAAACGATTTAATTAGTACTTAGATAGACCAGTTACTCTTTTTAACAGGTAATCGATAATTTTAATAACGAATTTTATAACGTTTAAAAAGGTAAGGGAAAAGGAAATAATAATAATAATTTCAGAAAAAATAGGCCTGTATAAAATAAGAATAAAGAGTTATTTTATTTTAACTATAATAAATACGGGTATTTAGTAAAGGATTGCCCTAAGTTATAAAAGGAAAAAAACGATAAAGGAAAAAAAGGAAAGCGTAGTTAGCGTTAAGGTAATAATAGACAAAATAATTAAAGTAATAATTTTCGTAACATTTATAGCAGTAATAAAAATAAAAAACAATTTATCCCTAACAGCTTAAAGGATTTGTACCGATTAAACGGAAAATTTTTTAACGTTTACGTTAAAGAATAACAACTTAAAAACTTTATATAGTAATACGATAAGATAATTTTTTAAAAAAAAATTAGAAAATTTTAATAATTAAACGTTTTAAAGTCCGGTAAGTTTTAAAGGTTAAGTACTTTAAAACTTAGGCGATTAATTGCTTTAAGTTATAAATAGGCAAACACCTTAAAGAAATTATTATAAAAAACGTTATATTTTTATACGTTTATTTTACTTATAGAAACGATTTAAATAAATTGATTTAAAATTCGAAAATAAACGTTAATATTACGAATAATATTAACGATTTTAAGAAAAATATTATAATAAATAGAAAACCTCTAATTATTATTTCTGTTAATATTATTATATAACTTTTAAAAAGGTTTAATAAAAAAGAGAAACGAAATTATAATTAAGTATACGTTATATATTAATAATTTTTTTCTAAAAATGTTTTCCGGGGAAATATTTTATAAAAAAAGGGGTTACTTAAATTATAACGTTTTAATAAGCTTTAACGGGATTTAATTATTAATAATTAGCGTTTTTCGGAAAAGATTTTTTCTGTAATTTTACGGGAAACCGGAATTTATTATTAAGGCCTCGAATTTAATAAACGATAAAAATTATTAATAAAAATACGTATTAAGGGAGGTATCCGGTAAGGAAAACGGTAATAACCTAATAAATGATTTAAAACGCGTATTGTCGAATATTTTTAAAGACGGGAATGTTTTAATAACGGATAAAATTATAAAAAAAATATTTTTTTAATATTACCGTTTTTGTTATTTTAATACCGAACGATTAATATAAATTATTAAAAGGTTTATAAACATAGATTTAAACCTTAACGATATAAAGAATATTTTTTATATAACGTATAACGAAAGAAAAATACGGAAAATATTATTTATAGATTTTTAAAGGTAAAAATAGTATATAGGAAAGATTATTTTGTATAACGTAAGGTTAGTTAAATTTATTAGTATTAAAAATAAGGGCTATTTCGGTTTTATTATAAATAATTTATTCCGTTATAAAAAGTATTATTCGTTTAAAAATAAGAAGAAAATTTAATAAAGTTTATACGCGTATATTACGCAAATTGCAAAACGTTTAAAAACGTTATTATCGGACGAAAAAGATAAATATAAGAAAATACAGATTTTACGTTTTAACGGTAATAAGAAATTTGGTATAATAATAATTGAAAATTTTTACGTTATAAAAGGTATTAAATTAATAATTTTTAACGTATATAATTAAAATTAAAACGGAATTATGTAAGGTCGTTAAGTTTAAACTGTATTATCCAGGCTAAGCTAAAAATATAAAGTAATTATACCAATAATTAATATAATAAATACTTTACCTAATATTTTCGAATACGGTAATTATTAATAGTTTTCACGGTAACGATAAATTATATTTCGGTTGCAAAAAGCCTTATCCCGAAACCGATTATTAAGTCCCCGTAAATACGTAATTTCTCGATTAATATTAGCTTAAAAGGCTTATTTACGTAATGTTAACAAATTTCGACCTTAATAAACCTTATACCTTCTGGCTTTACGGTTTGGCAAAAGGAATCTTAGATAATAATTTAGAAAATGTTAAGCTTTTCGCGGTAAACTTTAAGTTCGTATAAGATGGCTGCTTTACGACCCTTCGCTAGTCTTATAACTAAAAATATTAAATATCAGCCAGGAAAAAGTGTTAAAAACTCCAAACCAGCTATCTTCTTTAATTTCGATTAATCTTAAGGCACCTTTTTAAACCCTTATTAATTAAAATAACTAAAATATACCGGCCAAATCCGAATATAAAATCCCAATATTCCATATCTCCGGAATTTTAACGGAAACGGTTTTAATTAAATTACTCGATTTAAATAAAATAATCGGCCAAACCAAATATATTAATACCTCCGTTAATATTAACAACTTATCCGAAAAAAATCGGGTTTTACTTTTAATCTTCGAATACGATTTAATTTAAAACGGCGGAAATAATCGGTTTTTGCGTAAACTTATACCAAAAAATATCCGGTTTATAAAAAAATTATTAACAAAACTGGAAAATAACAATAACGGATTTAAAAACGTCGAAGTTTAACTTTTAAATCGATATAAACTGGAAAATTACAAACGATAATTTATTCGGCTATTCCGAATTACGAAAACCGTTCAGAATTCCGTTAAAAATGATCATCGATAAGGGTATAACTGGGCAGTCTGAAATCACCTATAAGGTTAGGGTTTAATAAAGCTTAGCAACTAATAACACAATCTATCCATTTATTCAATTTGGTTCTACGGTCACGTCTCCTTTAGGGAGATAAAACGGAATTATAAAACGAGAAATATAGTTTTTATAAAATAAGGTACGTATAATCTTTACGTAAATAAAGATTTTTATATATTTTTAAGATTTTATAATAAAGGTAAAACGTATATTATTAATAAAATAAGTTAGTTTATACTAAAAGATATAATATTAATTAAATGCTTTAAAAACCTATTTAAATTAAATAAATTATATAAACCTAATAACGGCTATTTTCGAATTTTCGGCAGTAGATATATAATTTTAATTAATAAAAATTATCGGATTAAATTAAAGAAATTAATAACTTATAAAGTAATGGGAATGTTATTAAGTTATTAAAAGATATATAATTATAAGGTATAGTTATTAAAAGGTGGTAAATTATTTATAATACCGTATGTTATTATTTACGAAAACTTGGAAAAATTAAGTAAACCTTTTAATTTTAACGATATTATCCAATTATTTTTATAACTTATATAAAAGCGTTTAAGATACCGTTAAAAACAGGGTATAAAAATAAAGAATAAAGATAATAACGTAGTTTAAAGGACGATATAAATTAAAAATTTAAATAGATTAAATGTAAAAGAGAACGTTTAAAAAACTGTTCTTAAGTTATATACCTTAAAGGCCTTAAATAAAGTCCCAGATTTAATTTAAGAACTAAAGTTAATTTTAACTTAAAAAGGTAAGGGTAAAAATAGTTTACATACTTTTTATTTTAACCTATTAACGTTAAATGACGATAAAGACCGTTTTAATAACTTTAAAAACGGCAATTAGGCTATCCGGAACGTTTATAAATACGAATAAGTAATTAATATATTAAATATTAATATTTATAAGCTGTTTATTGTGGTAAATAACGGTTTATCTCTAAAGGAAATTATAAAAAATTTAAAATAAAAGATATAATTTAAAGTTATTTTTATAAAAATTAAGGAGAACTTTTCGCGTAAAATTTTTAAGTTTACGTTTATTAATAAGGTAACCTAAAGGTATTTTATTAATATTAAATAAATATTAAAAAAGAAATATATATTTATAGGAAAATTAATTAAGTATAAGGTACGTATTTGCGTAAAAGGATTTATATAGTAAAAAGGAATTAATTATAATAAAACTATAATAAATACCGTAAAGGTAATATATTAAAAGATTTTAATAGCGTTAACCGCTTTTTTAAGGTAGTATATATTCCAGATAAATTTTATTATTACGTATTTAAACGGTAAATTAAAAGAAGACATTTATATAAAATAGTTTCCGATATTAAAAAAGTATTTTAATACGTATTTAAAAGATGGGGAAATATATAAGTTCTTTTTTAAAAAGGTTATTAAGTTGATAAACTTACTATATGGTTTAAAATAGGCCGAAGTTACTGTAACGAACCTGTTATACATCTACCTGGAGGTATAAGCAGTATCCGAAAAGAGTCTTAATTTGTAAGTAATAATAGGGCGAGGAATAATTTAATAAGCTGTTCGTTAAAGAGATTTAAGGTATTTTTCCCTTATTTAGAGAACGATATAGTCGCCTTTAGTTAAAAATTTAAATTAATAGCTAAGGAGCGAAATTAAGTAGATGTTAATTATATAAGAAACTTATTTATTATATATCCTGATTTTTAAAGTAAATATGCCGTAGATTTATGTAATTTATTAGATTAAGCAAATCTTTTTAAGTTACGTAAAAAAAAGTAAACTTATTTCCTTTTAAAACTAAGTCTTTAACTTGGGTTTTAGTTAGAGATTTATAATACCATCTTTCTTTTCCTAAGATTTTTGTCCTAAAGATAGAAAGGTAAATAACCTCTTCTAATTAAATTTTATTTTCCTTTAACCTGCTAACTTATTATATCTAGTTAGATAAAAAGTTAATACGTAAATTTCGCGCGAATTAGCGTTAGGTTTGTAATAATTGGTTTAATTTTATTTTTAAGTTTAGCTTTAAAATTTTGTTATATTTTTTTTATTTTTTATTTAAGGAGCAATAATGTTTTATAATTAAAGGTTTTTTAAATTATTATTATTGTATTCGTTATTAACGTCGGTACGACGGATTTATCTTAGTTATGTCTTTATTAAAGAATATTAATTTTAAACGAGATCTTTTTTAAAAGGAACGTCGGGCTGTAAAAAACAAGTTTTTAAGGGTGCAGTAAAAGTTTTAGAAAAAAATATTAAAAAAAATAAGTTATAACGCTTTTGCCGTCAAGAAAATATTTTGAAAAAAAAAAGGGTTACGTTTGTTTTTTAAAGGTTAGAAATTAAACTAAGTAAAGGAACAAGAGAAAATAGAAAAAAAATAACGCCGGGTAGTAACGGAGTAAATATAACTTATTTCCGAAATAAATGCTATTACAGGGGCGTTTACCTTCTTTGATTGGAACGTCGTAAATCTAAACCTAAACGGGGGACCGTTATCGCCTGCGACCTTAACCGTATTAGAAACGGTCGGTTAAGGTTCTGCCGATAAAACATCTTAACCAGGTCCATCGTATTTATCAGGTAGTTAAGCGGTTTCTAAATGTTTTCTTTATATAAATATTTTTTTTATTTAACTAAATACTGGATTTTATTTTTGATTATTTTGAAATCCAGTATTTTTTCGATTTTATATTTGTTAGTATCTTTTTTTAAGTTTTATATATGTTTTTAAAAGGGCGTTTTTAAGTACCGGTTTAAGCAAGGAAATATAAAAAACAGGATATATTTTCATAATTTTAAGTAATGCTAACCGATAATTAATTTTCGAAATAACTTCGTCGATTTTAAACGGACCGACTTTTTTAAAATTAAGTTTATTACTAGGTTTCTTTGTTTTAATTTGTAAGATATTTAAGGTTACGTTTTATTTTTAGCGTAATCGGTAATTTTTTTTAATAGAATTAGCCCTTTAATTTCTTTTTATTATAATACCGGGTTATTTTTTGTTAGAAAAATTGCAGTTCGTTCCGAAGGCAAGTTTGAATCGTTTTGATTTTTGTTGTTAATATTTCGGTTTTAGGGGTAATTATAATAATTTTTGGTACCTTGGTAAGTGGCTGTTTTAATCGTTAGGCTTTTATACTATAGCTATATATAGTTATATAAGGAGATACGCTTATATCCTTGTTAATTAAGGTATTATAGGCTATTTATATTAATGGTAGGAATTTTATTTAATTGTTTTATTAGTAATTAATATAATTTCGGAGGTATTATTCTAAGGTTTAATTAAGTCGTTTTGTTTAATTATCCGTTTAGGAATAATATGTTGTCGAGAATTTAAGTTTAGTACTAATTTGTTTAACGAAGTTAATACCGAATTTAAAGGTAAAAAATTTGTCTTTATCGGAGATAACCTTTTTTGGTATTTCATATTTATTTAGGTAATTTCGGATAAAAATATAAGTTAATTGTTTTACGGTTGTATTTTCTTTAAAAAGTAAAAAATACTTATATTTAGTAAATTTATTAATTATTATTTATATTCCGTTATATTTAGCTTTAGTAACTGGGTCTTTAAATAAAAGGAGGTTAATAATAAAGTTTTAAACGATGGTATTTTATATTTTACTAGGAATATCGGTGGGTTATAGTAGTCCGTAAGGTTTATGTTTGGTTACTTTCGTCTTGTTATAAATATTGCAGTTTTTGATAATTATTTTAATTATCCGGCGTAGTTCGGGGAAATCGTATTTTTCTTGTAGCCGTCGGGTGGTTTTGAAAATTTCTTAGTATCCGTACAGTAGATTTTCGTAAAATTTTTTTACGAATCGCTTTTGTTATTCCTTGGGAACATAAATTTTACCGTAATATAGTAGTTAATCTTTTAGTTATTCTTTTAGCTGCTAAACCTTTTTTTGTTCCTTTAGATTATAGGAATTTCGGAACCGTGTTAAAAGTTTTAAAGTTGGTTTCTTAATTATTTTATATAACTGTACAGTGTTATCCTTGTTATACTATAGCATTTACATATTTCTTTTTAGGACTTTAAAATCGTAGTTATCTTTACGACTAAGAATATCCGCCTGGTAACTTAGAAGGTTGTATATATCCTCGTTTTAAATCTTGTTAGATATTTTTTTATAAAGCTTTTACTTTTTTGGGGTTTCTATGGTAGATCTTATATAGCTTAAGATGTTGTCCTTTTTTAATAGGTATTTTTGTAATCCTATTAATTATATTTTAATAATTTATAGTTTGTTCGTTCCTTAAATAACTTTTTAAATTTATAATATTCGGGGGGTATTATGGTAGTTAAATCCGAGATTTTGGCCTTTTTTATTAAGTAACAGATTTATTTTTCCTTTATTAAGGATATTAATTGTTTGTTCTAAGAAAGTCGTTAACTTTTTTAATCGATATAAAAATTGCTGGAACGTAACCATAGTATTCCCAGTATAATATCGTATCCAGAGATATCTGCGATATTTAACGAAAATCGTTTTTAATATTTTTATATTTATATAAGGAGTTTTTTCGTTTCCCGGAAAACTTATCCATTTTCGTAAGTAAATAAATTGCCGTTAATTATACGTAATTTATAAGATTTTAATTTATATTTCTAGGGAATTTGGTATTTTTTTATTATTATTAAGGAAATGAAGTTATTTTTTATTTTTAAGTTGATTATAGCTCGAAATGTTTTGTTTTTATATTAAAAAGGAATTTTAATTTAATTACGTATCCTTTTAATTGCTTTATATAAGGTTTTGTAAATAGGGGCTTTTCGATACCTTAATTTCGAAAGTTTCGAAAGTTTTTTAACTTTTAAGGTCGTTTAATTTAAGCAAGTTTTTATTTACAAACCTTTTTAACGGTATATTTAGTATATTAATCGTTTTTATATTTAAACCAGGTTTTTTTGCTATATTTACATTTAGAGATAGCTTTTTTTATTTGATTAAGTCCTGGGGTTTGTTTTTTACGGGTTATAAAATTAAAAAAGTGAACTTTTAAAGGGGTTATTCTTATATTTAGAAATTTATATTAGATATAAAATATCGAAAAGTAATATAAGTATTTTTATAATATAGCCTTTTAATTTCGTTTTAATTCGGGGTATAAATAATAAATTTTAAGGTATTCCGGTTATCGTAAAGTTTCGATATACCTGTATTTGTTATCGAGTTCGGTAAGTGTTTTTTCGTTTTATCCGGGTTAAAAATTATTTTTTTTTTCAGTTCGGAAATAAATAAGATAATTATTAAAATAATAGGCGGAAAAATGTAATAAGTTATAAGGTTTTCTTTAAGTTTTTTTTAAATGCATTATATATTTTAGAAGTTTATAAAGTTCCGGAAATAATTATCCGTAATTACTAAAATTTAACCGAAATTAACCGTTTATTTTATGCATTTTATAACGTTATACGTTAAAATAGCAAAGGTATTTTAACTTAATAGTTATCTTAAAGGCCGTTTATCCTGGGTAGTACTTATAGGTTTTAACTTTAAAATCCTAGCAGATAAAATAATTCTTATATTTTAAGATATTATTTTAAATTTAAGTAATTATGGCGATAATAAACTTTAACTGGGAGGAAGTTAAGTTAACTTTTTTTTTTTCCTTTTTTGTTTTATTATTTATTTTTTATTTAGCCGCTTTAGTTTTTTTCTAGGGTTAAGGAATTTTTCCTCTTTTGGAATTCCTTTTAAGGGGAAAGTGATATTCGTTTTTAAAATGTCCTTTTTTATTATAATTAAAATATTTTATATTGGATTTATTTTTTTGGGGTTTTTTCGAAACGGTATTTGTTTTTTTTAAGGCCTGCTTTTGTTTTTTTTGGTTCGGCTGCTTAAGTTTTTAATATTATTTCGCTTGTTAATTTTTTTTTAAAATACCGATTAAAAATTCGTCTGTCGACAATAATAGTTATATTAGTATATTCCGTAAAGGATTTTATTTTAGATACTATATATAATTCGTTTTTAATTTGGAGTTTTAAGGTATCGTAAAAAAGATAGAATAATACGTTTTCTAGTAAATTAAAAATTGCTATTAAACGGTTAAACTTAGTTATATATTCCGTTACTAACTTAACCTAGCGGAAAAGATATAAGTATTTAACCGCATATTGTTTTTTATCGGGGTTTTTAAATCAAGTTCGTATTTTTTTTCGAAATATTTATAATTGCTGAAAATGTAATTGGTAATATCCAAAAATGTACGAAGGTAGTTTTTCAGGTAGTTTTTTATAATAAGTTTAAACTATAAAAAAACTTTTTTAATAAGTACCCGGGAAATAATTATTACTTTTTAATAATTTTCCGTTAAAGAATTTTTATAGAACTTAAGGTAAAACCTAGCTTAAAGCAGAAATTTTTTTACGTCCGTAATTTTATTATAAAATTTAAAAGTAGCAGGTTTATAACTTTTAACGTTTAATATTCCGTAATAATTAAGGGGCGGAATAGTTTTATTTCGTAATTAATTTATATTAAATAGTGGCAAAGTTAAAGTTTTTTATTATTAAGCAAGTTTAACGTTTTCTTTTTTTAGGGTTCGGATTTTTTTTAATTAAAACGTTTAGTTTTCCTTTAGCTATAAATTTTCCCTTTTTGCTTTTTGAATTCCTACCCCGTATTCCTTTTTAACTTTTCCTTTTTTTAACTCTTTTTTCTGGACTTTAATAATGTCCCTTAAGGTTGGGAAAGGTTATTATTAGGGTTGAAAAAAGGAAGGTCCTGTTTAAGATCGAGTAGTAAGGGGGGCTATATTATTAATTAAAAGAAAAACTTTTTTAATAAGTAGTAAGTTTTTTAATCTTGTTACTGATTTTTCATTAATTAAGAACGGAGATTAAATATGTTATTTATCTTTTAAACGTTATTTTATAATATCGTTTTTATTAAGTTTAAAAAAGTTTATATTTAATTAGGCCTTAAATTATTCGTTAGCTATTAATTAAGGAATTATTAAAATGTAACGAACTTGTTATATATTTATCTAGAGATATAAGTAGTATTCGAAAAGGGTTTTAATTTACAGGTAATAATAAAGCGAGGAATAATTTAATAGTTTATTCGTTAAAAAAGTTTAAAGTACTTTTCCCTTATTTACAGAACAGTGCAGTCGCCTTTAGCTAAAAACTTAAATTAATAACTAAAGAACAAAATTAAATAGGTACTAATTATATAAAAAACTTATTCATTATATATCTTAATCCTTAAAGTAAATATGCCGTAGATTTACGTAATCTATTATCTTAAGTATATTATAAAACGTTTTATATAATTTATTAAATTAAGCAGATTTTCTTAAGTTACGTAATAAAAAGAAGGGGGGTAGACCTACTTCCTCTTAAAACTGGGTCTTTAACTTGGATTTTGGTTAGAGATTTATAATAGTTACTTAATAGGAGAAAGTAAAAAAAATATTTATAAAATAAGGTTTCCGTTCGTTAACTTTAAATAACGCGATATATTATAATTTTAAAATAAGAAACGTTATCGCTTTATACGTAAATAACTTCCTATTTTTCGGCTTTAATAAATAGCGTTTTAAAACTATCGCTAAGAAAATTATTAAAAACGTTCTAATTAAAAACTTAGATAACGCGGACCAATATTTAAGCGTACGAATTATCCGTTCCTTATTAATAGGAAATATTAAGTTAAATTAATAATAATACATTAAAAAGTTATTAAAATTATTTAGCTTAAACGGAATAAAAAAGGAGTTTATATTATTTATTAAGAATTACTTAAAGTACGTTATAAAATATAACGGCGTAACTAGTAAAAAAGAAACGTTTAAATATATAAACTTAATAAGGAAATTTAACTCTTCGAATTATATTAACAGATTAAATATAGCGTTTATAACGTTAATTTAAGCAAAGTTTATAAGTAACTCGTTACTTAAATATTATAAATGTATTAAAAAATTACCGAAATACTTAAATAATATATTAAATATATTTTTTCTATACCGGAAATTACGAAAAAATTACTTATATTATAAATATAATAACTTAAAGTTATTCGAAATAATAGATATAAACTTTACGAATAATTATAAGTTAATAAAATTTACGAGAAGCTATATATTTCTTATAATTAAAACGTTTATTTTATAAATTTCGAAATTATAGGATATTATTATTAAATTTATTACGGAAACAAAATACATAGAAATAGAAATAATAGCTATAAAGGTATCTAAAATTAAAAACTTTTAATAATAATAAAGCTTATACAAGGTCGTTAGGTTTAAGCCGTATTATCCAGGCTAAGCTAAAGATATAAAGTAATTATACCAATAATTAATATAATAAATACTTTACCCAGTATTTTCGAATACGGCAACTATTAATGGTTTTTACGGTAACGATAAATTATATTTCGGTCGCGAAAAGCCTTATCCCGAAACCGACTGTTACGTAATGCCGACAAGTTTCGACCCTAATAAACCTTATGCCTTCTAACTGGTTTAGCAAGGGGAATCTCAGACAATGACTCAGGAGATGTTAAGCTTTTCGCGGTAAACCTTAAGTCCGTATAAGATGGCTTTGCGACCCTTCGCCAGTCTCACGACAGCCACCTTCTTCAACCTCGATCAATCTCAAGGCACCTTCTCAAACCCCCATCAATCAAGACAACCAAAACATGCCGGCCAAGTCCGAATATAAAGTCCCAGTACTCCGTACCTCCGGAATCTCGACGGAGACGGTCTCAATGTTAAAGCTTATATTTAAAGGTTTTATTCCTATTTTAAAAAATAATATAAATACGTTTAAATAAATAAAAAAACGTAAATAATACGAAAAAAAGTTATATTCGAATTAAATATTATTACGTACGTTAAGAAGTCCGAAAAGGAAATATTAGCTTTTAATACGTAAAAAATAAAGATAATTTTACCGACGGATTTATAAAATTACTTAATAAGGTAAATTTCGAACGGATTATTATTAATTTAAAACTTGAAAAGATATAAGAAAAATTAGAAAATATTTAAGATTTAATTAAAATAACTAGGAAAAAAATAGTCCTGCTAGATTCCTTTTATACGGGAGAAAAGGCGTTTTCTTATTAAAACCTGTTTTTTGCTATTAAAAATAACGATTGCGGTATTTTTTATACGATTACCCGAAAGTATCCGTTTACTTATTAATTTTAAGGCTTTAATTTTTTATAAAATTATTTATTTATATATAGTCATAAATTTTTATAATAATTTTTACCTAAAGATGTTAATATTTTATATATGGTTTATAATAAGTTAATATTTTTTAATTAATTAGAAAAAACCTTTATTTAATAACTTTTTATAAAACGGAATTTTAAAAATAATAATCTTAATTACTTATTAGTATTACTATTAAAAAATAAAACTTTTAACGCAATAAGTTGATATATATAAAGCGTTTTTTTATATTAACGCCTAACCTGGTTCGAAATATTTCGGGAAAAATAAGCTCTATATTCCGGGACGGTTGCGAAAAAACGGTAAAACGAAAAAGCCGGTTTTTTAATATAACGGTTAATTACGTAATTTTACTTTAAATAAAAATAATAAAGATAAAGGTTTAAATCCGATATAGATTAAAATTTTTGATAATTTTTTAATAGATTTTCTTAAAATTTTAAATTTGATTTTGGAGATTACGTAAATAAGATTACCTAACGCAAAAGGGCGTATTAATAATTAGTGCTTTTAGGTGCTTACGGCTAATATATTTAGGCTGTAAATGCTGCCTAGGATAACCTTTGTCTAGGAATTATCCTTTATATAGCTAAACGTATATATAAGGGCAATTGCTTCCAGATTTTTTTAGTTTTTCCTAGAATAACCATGCGCTTTTCGCTAGAATCCTACATTTAATCACTGTGACTGCTAACAATAGTATTTCTTTTACTGTATATATTATAGTATAATTAAAAAAAGGAAAACCCTTATTAATAATTAAATCCTTTTTTAATACGGCATTATTTATCGAAAATTTACGTGACGGTAAAATCTTAATACAGATATATATATTTTTAAAGCTTTAATATACGCTACTTATATTATAAAATACTAAGTTAAAGAATAAAAAAAAGAGAAAAAGAAGCTTAAATCTTTAAATAAATAATAAAAAAATAAACTGTACGTTTTTTAGCCTTAATCTTTTATTAGTAGTAGTTTATACTTTCGCTAATTACTACTACTATTATAGAGATATAATACATTATTATTTGTCGGCAGATATGGTGATTTATTGTTAGAGGTTAAAAGGATCAAAAGGGCTTTGATTTGTAGTCCTAGAATTGCAAGAACAAAGGAGCTGAAGGCTATATCTAGCCGCTCTCCCTCCCAGTTAGAAATAAAGAACCTAGAACTAGGACAACCAGGAACTACAGCCTGAAAAATGTAACACAATTGCCCACATTATTATATATATAAAAATTGGTTTATATAATTTCCGATTAATTAATAATATAAAATATTTATTTCGAAACGTAATAATAACTTAAACTTATATTAAAACGATTAGTTTTTATTATTTTTATAATTACGTATTATTATCGTATTTTTACTGTTTATATAATAAAAATCTATTAATATATTATAAGAACGATACTATTAATTATAACGGGAATTAATGAAAATTAAATATTATATTTTTACGAAATTTTTTAAAAAGGATATAAATTTCTTTAATTATTTAAAAATCTTTAAATAATTATAAGAAAAAATTAAAATTCTTAATGCCTTTAACCGAGACTATAATCTAATATCTAATTAACTATTAAACGAAAAATTAAATAATATAATTAATATAATATTTAATATATGAAAAATATTAAAGTGATTTTAATTTATTAATAAATTAAAAAATGGGTAAAACGGGGCGTATAAAATTAAATAAGCTAATAATTAATATAAAAAACAATAATATATAGCTTATATTAAAAAGTTATTATATAAATAATATAACTATTTTCGAATTTAATAACGACTAATAGTTTTTATAATTATAATAAATTATATAACGTACTATACCACCTTGTAAGCTAAACCACCTTATAAGCCGCTTTTCGGCATCTCGCGATAAAAAATTTAAATTAATTAACTATAATATATTAAAATGATATAAATTAATCGGATTTTTTTTCGCTAGATATATTTATAGCTCTTTTATAAGTACGCGTATTATATCCGGGCTTACCGTAAACGTTATACCTCTGTTCCTTAATTTTAATCTTTTTACGATAATTATCTTTAGCGGTTATAAGTTGAAATTTTTTATTACCTTTTTTTTTCGGTTAAAAAAGTTTATCTTTTTTATAAAATAAGCTATCCCTTTTTTTTAAAAAAAAAACGTTTGTTTTTAATCTTTTAACGTTTGCTTAAAATATAATTCGTTTCGTGTAATTAAGTAATCTTTTCCCTTAAAAAAGTAATTTTATATAAAAGTAACAAATTATTTTTTATTAAAAAATTCGCCGATTTAACGATTTTTGTCAGCCAGTTACTTTGGTAATTTTTAATTTTTTTTTATAAGTAACGTTTTTATTTTGTTATTTTTTTAATATTTTTAAGGGTTTTTGTAAACGGGAAATAAATAAAACCGGCGGAAATTAATAGAGAAACGGTTAGTATAAGTACAATTAAAAAATTTTTAAGTTCGGAAAAAACGTAGTTAAAATCGAATAAAATAAAGTTAATTTTCGCAAATTCGGAATTGATATTATCGGACGTTATAGTAACTTTAAACGCGTTGTAAAAGTTAGTAAAAAAAAATTTTGGCAGATATAAATATAATAACGTTATATTAAGTTTTCGATATATAACGAATAAACGTATTTTAAAGCAGAAGAATAAAATAAATTAAAAGGTTAAAACTTATACGAAAGATAAACGGTATGTAAAATGTAATAATATTATAATTAACGTAATATTTTTCGAATTTTATTAAATAATAATTTTCGTAATTATTAAAGATAAAAAGATATTTCGATATTTTTATACGCGTTTAAACATATTAATTAAAATATTAGATTTATTTTAAATTTAATTTATTTAATATTTACTTATTATTATTTATTACGATTTTTTAATCGGTTATTAATAGTAAATTATTACGGAATTAAAATTTAACGTAATTTTTCCCGGTTATAATAATAAATAGTAATATAACCTAATTTTAAAAATTAATAGTTTAAATAATTGTAATTTTTATTTTATTTTTTTCATTAAGTTTATTTAGATTTTTTACGTTTTTTAGTATTAATAATTATTATGTTTATTATTATAAAAAGTTTTATTAAAAATTTAGTTTTATTAAAGTTATAAATATTTTTTTAATAATGTTATATTTTGCGATAATAACCCGAACAAGTTTAAATTATTTACGAAATGTTTTTAAATTTTTGTATAATACCCGTTAATAATCGATATCCGGATTTAAACGCGTTTAAAAAAAATTTGCCGTTTAATAAATTTTAATATTTAATTAATTCTAATACGTACCGTAACGTACTGGGCCAGTAATAAATTTGCTATATTTTTAACATATTAAAACCGGATAAAAAAGGTTTACGTATTTAGGTTAAGAATTTATTCGGTAATAGATTTTTTTTTTGGTTAGCGTTAATTTTTGTAAATTAAATAAAATATCGGCTCGGGCGTATCGATTATAATATCGAGTTTTTAAAGTAAATTCGGAAACTTTATAAAAAAAAAATAAAGCTTTTTAACATTAAGTTTCGGGTTTCGTTTTTTAACTTGGATAACCAGGTTTATTTTAGATTTTTTTGTAAAACGTTCTATGTTATTAATATTAAATAATTGCTGATAAAAGTTGGATAGTGAATATATTAATAAAAGCGGTTCGTAAGGTGGTTTGGCTTGCGAGGTAGTATGATACGTTACCTTAATTTCGTAAAATGTTATCTTTTTTTTATTAATTTTATAAAAAATAACTGTTATATTCGTATAATATAAATTTATACCCTTTTATTAATATTATAATTAAAAATATAAAATATTAATTTAAAAAAAGTTAAAGACTTTAAATTTAATAAGGATTTTAGCGTTTTTTTATTTTTATAGGGTTTAAATTTTTATTAATTAAAATAATTAAAATATACTATGTACTATCTATTATAAATTACTCGTATTTCGTTTTTTTAAAATTTCTAAGAAAAATACTCTGCTTAAAATATTTAAACCTTATTAAATTTTAAATCGAATTTAAATTATCGATATTTTTATTAGTTTTATTAACATTTCTTTTTATATAAGGTTATTAGATTTAAGTCTAGGTAATATAGCTTAAACTGAATAATCTTATATAATACGCTATTTTAAAATAAAATAAAGATATAAATATTACTTAAAAATTGTAATAAATAAAATTAATTAATATAAAAGTTTTTAAATCGATTTATATATTAATAATAATTATTATATATTAATACAACGTAATAAATTATATTATTATATTTTTATTTTATACGTTAAATATTTAAAAAAAAATTGTTTATTTAAACTGTTAATATATTAACTAATAACTTAATAAATTAATAAAGAGTTTAAGAATTTAATATTAACTTACTTAATTAATTCTACTTAGCTCTTCGTATATTTTTAAAAGTACTCTTTATAAAGCGTAATCTCGTTAAAGATTACTACCGTTAACTATTTTCTTTTACGATTTTAATACCGATTTAAATAAATTTACCTTATTTTCTATCTTTTTTTAATTATTTATTAAATAAAACTAAATCTTTTTTACTTAATTTATTAACAACTAAATAATATTAATATTAATTTTTAAATGTTTAAAAACAATTATAAAAAGATCTCAGTTTTAATATTTTTATTTAATTTATAATAATATTTTTAAAAATTATAGCAATTTGGACGATTTTATATAAAACGCCGGTCCCTCTTTTTGTTTTTTTGTTTTTGTTGTTTTTGACGGCAGTGGCAATTGGCGAAAGCCCAGACCATCACCAATGGGAGGTTAGGGCTGGAGAACGCACAGCCCACTTTTCCTGTACTTATCTAGGGATTTAGGCTTCCTTTTCTCTCTTTTGTTCTTCAGCTTAGTATTTCACAATACAGGTAGCCCATACTGGAGCTTTGCCTCTAGGATTCTATCCTGCGCCGTGACATTGTTGTTGTTGTTTGGGGGGGGGGGTTTGTTCCATCTTATAACCCCTAATGCTTAACAAGGACTTAACAGGTAATAGGGGATATTGGTAGACCCAGCCCTGAGATGACTCGCTAACTAGGGAGGTTGGTTGTGATTAAGTTAGTTCCATAGGGTTATAAAGATGTCTTCCAAGCCTTAAGCTTTATGAAGGTGGTGATTTAAACCTGAGGTAGATAAGAGTGATGCATCCCTACAATTAGACTTCTAATTCGATAAATGCAGAGAGAAAAGCTAACCCGCTTACACTGCTGGCCTTGACCTGATGCTGCGAAATACCTGCATTATGCGGCTGGATCCTATGTCTATATTGATCGGAGCCCATATCTGGGAATGTGTAACTATTCATATCCTTCGTAAGATCTTCCCGAGACACCTGGGATCTCGCGGATTGTGACATGTCCATGACCATCGAGAAAGGGGTATAGGTTATTAGCTGCCCGGTACCATGAAACGAGCAGCTGATAGATCTTTAGCGTTCAAGTAAATTAGAGAGAACACTATTCGCCGTGCATGGTTTAATATGGCCGTCCATACATACGCAGCTCTCCATCCAACGCTAGCATGGTAGTAGGGAAGAACACCTGGAGAGATCCAGGGGTACCGTGAGAGACAGTGAGGGAGCACCGACAGCCAGGTCGTGAAGCGAATGTGGCTAAGCCGATAATTTCATATCCAGAAGCAATTCCAGCAGTCTGCCAGATACCAATCACCCAGCGATAGTAGGGAAATTGATATTTACTAAAGAGGTGGATATAGTGTCTAGGGGGATGACTGTTAGAGCCGGTCGCGGAACAATAGTTGCCCCCAAGGGAAAGTGGACTACGCCTTTGCATTTGAGTGTCAGCGCTGTCATATAACCCACTCCAATATGTCTGAAAGCGGATAGCGACACCAGAGACAGGGCGCCGTAGACTCTAACAAGAGCAAGCTCAAAAGTCAAGACGCGGTGGAAGCTACTGTTCAAGTCGCCGCTACAGGCGTACCTACGCAGCTAACAAGAATATAACGGGTGTCAAATACCCTATAATCAGGGAGGTCCACTTTCTTGGGGTAACCTGGAGGAGATTTGGTGATAGAGAATCTTATTTGACCAGACCTGGACCGGTTCCTTTATAGTAAGCTAACCCTCGTCATCAGCGTTGAGCAAAGCCCGCGTTCAACAGAACAGTTCTGTCGCAGAAAAGGGCCCCCCCAAGGCTATAGGGATCACTCGGAACAACGTTGATCCTCTCCGAAGCCCTGTATCAGTAGATCACACACACCATGTGGGCTCACCGCTCTTAGCTTCCTAGTTATCAATCAATCCTCTCAAGAGCTGTGCAGCTGCTCCCTAGTAAGTGTGACAAGTTCTCATCTATGAGAGCATGCGTATCGGCAAAGGCGACAAAATGCTCAGCCGTACTCGCTTGGGTAATGTAAGCGCGTCAAGGTGTCTGAGGCCGGTGGGGAATCGCCTTAGAGGATGGAATTTGCTGTATCAGAATCTGGGGTTCCCAGTTTCAACCCGGTCCGATGGCGCGTAAAGAGTTGTGGAGGTCCAGCCGGAGTCAGACCAGGTAGGGTTTGTCCAAAAAAAGCGGAGATCGGGAGAACTCGGGTCAGAGAAGGGGCGCCATGTCTCCCAACGCATCCGAAATTGCCCAGGTGTCGCGTGCGCCGCCCGGGAGCTGGACTAGGATCAAGCCCATTTTCATTCGGGCTTTTGTAGTGCTACATACATTCGTACGTAGGTGTGTATTGAGGAATGGAATAGAGAGATCCTGAGGTTTCAGCTGAGGGGCTTGGCTTTTCAATTTTTGGGAAATGAGTGCGACTCGATGATTGGCCGTAGTTTGGAAGGGAACCATTCGGACGAGTCAGCTTACGATCATCATTGAGATTCTGGGAATATGTTAATTTGTACAGGAGAAAACAGTAAAAGTACCGGACAATGGTAGTGTAACCGCTGACGAAATCTGCTGAATGACGACGGCGTACGTCGTAAGCGTACTTCGTAAATGCAAACCGCTCCCGCTACCTACTGGTAGGGAGTCGTCTGCAGGCCGGTACAGTGCTGCAGCATGTCCCTGTCCATCGTTGGGATGATGGGTTCGGTGGGACCAGCTGGCCCCATGCATTGTAATCGTAAATCGAACTAGACTAGAGATCAGACGAATTCTACTTCTCACCGCGTTGGTGGCATGTTGGATTTCCAACAGAATGCTACCTGTATATACATGGTTTCTCATCTGCATTATTATCAGGGCTGTGTAGCGCATCTTATCCCATTGATGACTCGCCACATTTTCAAGAGACCTGGAAGATCCTACTACAGTACCTCCTTATTGTTTGTCAGAGTGACAGTCAGAGTAGAATTTCGAAAAGGAGCGGATACAAAGTTCGGACGGACACGAAGCTAGCTAAGGGGCCGCATTCTCTCCAGACTTGGAGAATCCGATGAGACCCCGTTTAGGGGCTTTGAGCCGCCAATGCCATCCCTGCCGGGAGATGTTCCAGAGCTTTTAGCGTAAGGTCAGGCTTGTAAAACCGCAGCGGCAGAGTCACAGCGCTGCGATACGCTATTCTTTTGCTGCATTGACTGCTGATGACGATACCACATGTAGGGATTATACATCTGATCATCGCAGATCGGGATTGTGTAGGTGGTGATGTATCTGTTGTCTTAGTGTTACAACACCTACTTCGTATGTATATCCCAAAACCTTCGGAAACTTCAACGAGCCAATGGCAGCTTTCAAGGTCCAACCGCGTATTAGCCGGGGTAAGCAATAGTTTTCTACCTACCTAGTACCTACGCTAGGGACAGGAGCTCTGTAAGTTCTTACCTACCTATTACCTAACACCGTCATCGGCCATCCTTACTCCAATCACATCCATGTAGTGTAATATTCAACGGGTCCCAACAATATTTTCCCATGTACATAGTGGAATTACCTAGGTTATCTGGATGATGACGAGTAAGAGAAATCGAAGAAGAGAAAATCTCGGAGATTGGTTGCTCCGTTGGGCGCCCATAAATTCAAAATATGAAACGTTAGGAGGGGCGCCTTTTGAATTGCCTGTCAGCCATGGAGGAATCTTCCATCGACCTTCGAGATCCCGATCCCCATTAAACTCCGAAGACTCCAATTCCCCACAACCATTGGCAAAAGAGCCCCTGTACGAAAACAGAGGGAGCCTGTTACGCCAGTAATTATTACTATTGCTGACCAAACCTTACGGCTAGACAGCCGTACCCGGTAATCGTAACAGTCAGGATATGTATGATTATGCACCCTGATGAGCCAAGCTGTGATTTATCCGCAAAGAATATCGAGGTAGGACGTTGATTACCGCCATGAAACCGTAGCGAAACTTCTCTTTCTAACCCCTTGTCGCATCCAGCGTTTCTCCAATGGCGTCGAGTTTTGGTACGAGAAGGCCACCGCGAACAGGGGTGTTTGACTTGCCTCATAGCTCGACATTAATAAGGTGCCCGCTCGCACCTCTCACCATCCAGACGACTCCTGGAAGACTTGCAGTCGGGCAGACCAGGTTGATGGGCACCAATCGGACCAACGCGCATACTACGGGTAGTATTCGTCCTCATCAAGACAATATTATTGTCGTTCCAACCCATCGTCGGCATCCAAACCAGCAATACCACCTAGGGCACCTTACTCATCCTCCCGAACATTATTCGTTGACTTCCGGTCTATTATCTAGCAGCATTACCGACAGGACCACTATAAATAATAATTATAGTACCTCAACATCTAGTACTGCCGGTACTTATACCTACGACCCCAGGAACGGATACCCGACGTCCAAATCCTTCTTTTCGGGGCTGCATCGACCTAGCCCCAAGAGTCCAATGGCGTTTACTACATACAGCACAGCCAACTCTGACATATCTACCCCACGCTCATCATCCCCGGCCGCTTCAGTAGTTTCTGGCCGTTCTTCTCATTCTTCTGTTTCCAGCAAACGTCTGTCGCTGTCTTTAAGTCGGAGGCAGTCTGCGTTTAACCCAATGTCCGCGGTTGACATCCACGCTATCCAAGAACAAATGAAAATGGCCGCACTCGACGGTCTCAGAGGGTACGCCCAGGACCACTACGCCGAGGTTCAACAGTTTGGCACCACAGAATACGTCTCCAAAGCCGCCGCCTCTGGCTACCAGGTCCTCCGTGAACCTCTCTGGAATAAAGGTGCCTATTACTTTTCGTACTTATACTAACAGATCTCCCCTTTCGTTTTTCTCCTCTCCCTTTCCCTTCCACCCTTCCACCAGCTGCTACTGAGTGCCACCCCACAACATGTCGATGCTAACAAGAACCTCGCAAGGCCTCTCGTTCACTCCTGACGAGCGCATCTCCAAGAACTTGACGGGTTTGATACCCCATGCCATGGAGAATGTAGAGACTCAGGTCGCGAGATGCATGAAGATGATCAACTCGAGGCAAACGAACATCGACAAGTACTTGTACCTGTCAAGTCTCAAGGGCCAGAATCTTGATCTGTTCTATCGAGTTCTCATCGACAATATTCGAGAACTCATGCCTTTAGTCTATACTCCGACAATTGGTGATGTGTGTCTGCAATACTCGACGCTTTACACCAGGCCTGAGGCACTGTACATTTCGATCAAGCAACGGAAGTCGATCAGAACTATCCTACGGAACTGGCCTTACCCCAACCCCGAGATCTGCGTCGTAACAGACGGATCCCGTATCTTGGGTCTGGGCGATCTTGGTGTTAACGGTGTGGGGATTTCCGTAAGTTTTCCCCAGTCTACCCAGTCCGCGACTGCTCGATCACTCAACGAAGCTTGCGCCTCGTGGCTGACACACTTACCAGATTGGAAAACTCGCTCTGTACACGGGGGCTGCGGGAATTCACCCAGAGAAGACTCTCCCCATTGTCTTAGACTGTGGTACCAATAACGAGACTAACCTGAAGGACCCGTTGTATCTCGGTCTTCGGGCCCGGCGCCCCTCGCCCCAGGTCCAGCAAGAGTTCATGGACGAATTCATGGAGGCCGTTGCCGACGTCTATCCTAACATGCTCACACAGTTCGAGGACTTCGAAACAGAGAAGGCGTTCAACTACCTCGCCCGCTATCGTAACACGCACAAGTGCTTCAATGATGACATCCAAGGTACCGGTGCCGTCGTCTTGGCAGGGTGAGTAGTTCTAGTGTTTACCAAAACCCCGCTAGATATCGTGCTAACCTCCCTGACAGTTATATCGGTGCTGTGAACCTGTCTGGTGTACCTATCGAGGAGCAACGTCTTGTCTTTATGGGTGCTGGCTCTGCCGGTGTTGGTGTTGCCAAGCAGCTTGTCGAGTACTATACCCGTCGCGGCCTGTCAGAAAAGGAGGCTAAGGACAAGTTCTGGCTTGTCGACACCAAGGGCCTCGTGACTACAGACCGGGGCGACAAACTGGCCGAGCACAAGAAGTACTTTGCCAGAACGGATAACAACGGCCATCAGTTCCGTACTCTTGAAGAGGTTATTGAGTATGTCCGACCGTCTGCCTTAGTCGGTCTGACGGCCACCTTCGGCGTCTTCACCGAGTCAGTAGTCCGGGCACTGAAGGCATCGGTCGAGTCTGCAGGCGTCAACCGGCGACCCATCCTCTTCCCTCTCAGCAACCCCTTGACCAAGGCTGAGTGCACGTTCGAGCAGGCGGTGCAATGGACGGACGGCACGGTCATCTTCGCCTCCGGCTCGCCGTTCTCGCCGTTCGCCGTCAAGTCTGGCGAGCACGCAGTGACATACTGGCCGAACCAGGGCAACAACGTCTACGTTTTCCCCGGTCTGGGCCTAGGAGCGATCCTCGCCAAGGCGAGCAAGGTCACCGACGAGATGGTCTACACGGCGGCCGCCGCATTAGCAGAGTCTCTCAATGCCGAGGAAGTCCACAAGGGTCTCATCTATCCGAACATCGAGCGCGTCAGGGAGGCCAGCATCGTGGTGGCCCGCGAAGTCATGAAGGCCGCACGCAGAGAAGGCGTCAGCGAGCTGTCCGAGGCGCAATGGGTCGAGTGGGAAGAATGGGGTGACGTCGACTTGACCAAGTACATCAAGGATAGGGTCTACGATCCGCTCAAGGGTATGTGACGCCCTCAAGCAACGCACTTACCGTATCCTCCACGTGTGGGTGGTGGGGAACCTTCTTAAAATCATAGTCGGAGTTAAAAGATTGCTTTAATAGGGCTGTCGACGTTGGACCGCCGTACATTTTCTTCACGGTTATAGAGATATCCCATGGGTTTCTTGGATTTAATGGCTATTACATGTAGACTGCGCTCATCGCGGGAACGGGACGGGACAAGATAGATAGGTGGCTTGGAGCACACACAGATCTTATGTTGCCCTTTGATGCATGTCATCATGAGGGGGAGTACCATAAATTTATGAATAGACGAGACATACGTCTGGATGATATCTTTAGCTCCATCCCTATATCTTTACACCATTGAGCAGCAATGCTTACGTGAAATGATGGTGCACTCTTAACGTTAGATGCGTGAGGCACATCCGCGATGGCCAGTTGGGAGTGCGAAGCGGAGACGCCTCTCCTTCCCGAATAGTCCGCCGAGACGGACTCTCGGCCAATAGGAACCGTGCCCACAGAACGTCCCAACTCCCTCCATCCTGAGTTTCCAGCACCACTGATTGGGATTCTCGGTCGCTTAACGCTTGCTCTACTGACGTAGGGATGTACCCGTGCAATGCGCCATGCACGTCACCTCCTATGCATTTCACGCAGGGACGCACAGGACATCCTCAAGCTAACAGCGGAGGTGCTATGTATGCATGCAAGCATACACACGTATATCTTGCCAAATCTCTCTCGCGCGTTCAACAGTTGGGTTACGAAAGGGGGGGATGGGGGCTGCCCGTCTTAACGCCCTATTTCAGTCTCACCTCAGACGGGTAGATAGACGGTGGGTGCGCAGGCTTCCCCCCATTTCTCTTGTGCTTGGTTAATTGGTCCCCAGTTGGTTGATTGAGTGCCGTTTCATGGGGTGGATGTATGGGGGGCGGGCGCCGCGTATGGGGATGTACTCGTATCCGAGATATCATGTCGTGGCATATATAGGCACCGGTTATGATGAGCACAGTCTGCGAGCTCATAGCTTGTAATGCTGGCAAAGCGATGCAATTCATTTAAAATATATGTGCAAACTAAGTTCTTTGTCCCCCAATAGTGCGTGGGAGCGACCACATATAGGCTGTTAACCAGCTTTGCCCTCGCAATCCTAGGGCCCACCCAATTAAAGCCCTTTCAAACACTGACTGGCCCTCATGGCCCTAGTGTTTCCATGAAGCCATTCAGACCCCGATGTCGCCCACAAGCCTTCAGGTTGCGCTTAAATATCCATCACAGCGTTATGTGACCCCATGCCTTGTCTGTAGTCCCCCAAGTAGCATATCCTCTCGTTTCGCTTGCCTAATGCCGTACCTTAGGCCTTTTGAACCGTAATGTCCTTCGTGTATATGCAACTTATCATTCGTCCTCGTAACCTTGATAATTAACTGCAAGATCATCGTAGCTTCTGATTCATTGCCTTCGGTGGGTAACTCCCTTCGGGTCTCTAGGGATCGCTTCGTCCCCTCACTCCTTCGCTGATAACTTTGTTGACTTCTCGGTCATACTTCTTCGCGTGCGAAGCGCCAACGCTTCTGTTTCCGTTGCTAACCTCGGGTTAAACTCGTGTCTTCCGTCAAACCTTTCGGGCACCCTAGGTAGGGACTTTCGCCTCACTCTGAAACGTCTCGTTACCCTACGTAAGAATTCGTCCCTTTCAGGCCTCCGCTACCCTAGGTAGGAACTTATACCTTCTCTCAATCACCGTTGCCATTGGTAAAGGCTTGTGCCTTTCTGACAGGCCTCTCGTTTCTAACCGAATCCACGGTCAGTACTAACTAAATCCTCAGTCAGACTTCCTGCTAATCGAATCCGCGGTCAGGCTTGCTGGTATTTGATTGAAG
This sequence comes from Monosporascus sp. CRB-8-3, assembly GCA_004155055.1. Taxonomy (NCBI): domain Eukaryota; kingdom Fungi; phylum Ascomycota; class Sordariomycetes; order Xylariales; genus Monosporascus; species Monosporascus sp. CRB-8-3. Next base: position 100,048 of record QJNZ01000256.1, read on the forward strand.
AACTCGAGCGCTGACGAACGTCCTCGTTCAGTATTAGCACCTTTTTCTAGAATAGTGGTGGCGTCATAATACCCCGTTCTCACGGATGGAACACTGGCTTCCGGGCCTCTGGAATTAATGCCATACTTGGACAAAGGGAATCGGCAGGCTCGGGTGCTTTAATGGCCGTATGTGATGGACAAGGCTGCACCAAGGGATGAGGCGCTGGGAATTGGGCATTGACTTCTATTTCATTCCGTCCGGTTCAAGAAGACGGCTGCACCTCAGCGGTGACGTTAATCTCATCTCATATATTCAATTGGGGACGTCTTTTCCGTGGCCACATAAACCAGCCTGTTGGACAACCATAGCCAGCTCGGGTGAACCCTCCTACAGGTCCCTCAAAGGAAATCTCGTACTCTACGCTTGCCCGAAAACGAGATACCTGGTTTATGTCTATCCATCACTATTGGAATGTCCCTACCATGAATTATTCCTATGGTCAAACTATCTAGACGGGGACTTCCCGGAGAGTTATACAGATGCAGCCGGCTTCTATTGCCCCCATCTCAACCGTGTAATGACATGGCAGGCGGGTGCTACTGGTCGGTACTTATTGGACGCCGGGATCTATTCGCATAGTCGTATCAAAGCTATATTCGCACCCGCCTTAAGTAAGGCAATAATCCCACGCCATTAATGGCGTCAGGAAGAATGCGAGCCCGACGGAGTGATTCTTTAAGCAAGTGCTCCATGTTATCCACCTTTGGATTTGTCGTCCGGACGGTACGCCTCTTTGCATTGACCACGCATTTGCACCCTTCGTGCGTGGCAACCCCTGTGTCCTGGTGCGAACAACCTTCAAAGTACTTTCCGGCAACAATACCGAACAGGCTAAGTAAGGGACCGATGTCACGGAATATCGAACGAGTCATGCGTTCCGCCCTCGTTTTCATAGATAGGTGGCGCTGTTTACTCCCGTTCTCCACTCCTGCAACGGGAAGCTCAGGCGCTGCGATCCGACTATCATAGATCTGCCGGGAACAGCCGCCGGCTTGGCGCGCATAATAGGACAAGCCGTTGGGGGAACCTGAACCGCGGGGCCGACGCCTAGCGAGGCATTGGCCTCCTTTTGTCCTCATTTACAGTATTTAACCACCGGATATCCTTCTTGCGCGATTTATGAACTCCAATGTCGTCCCTGCATTGTCTCGTAGCTGGACGGCACCTTCACACTGGTGAATCCAGAGCCAGCCGAACAATGGAGTATCAGCATGCAGCATCAACTCAGGGAAATGTCGCAGAGGTAAAGACGGCAGACGTCTCTGAATCTTCGGACGGCTGAGGAACTCATTCTCTCATTTGTCTACTTCCCCCTCCTTAATGCACGGGGCCTGCCATGATGAACGGCTAGGTGCTCAAGCAGCTCCCCGAATTACAGCGTCAAAACAATGATATCCACAGCCGCTTCCCGGCGCTGTGAGGCTAGGACCACTAAACATGACATCCGTCACGAGGCGAAGATTCTGTACAGCCACAAAGGCTGGATGGGTTCGATGATGTGCTCTTGACCTCATAGCAGGCAGGTTTCGGGGACAGGGCAACCCCGATCGTCAGGAACGCGGGGACCCCAGAATACGCGATTGGAACGCTGCTCCTAAGCTGGACTAGCGTCTCCGTCTTAGTGTTTCTTACAATGAAGCGATAAGATCCCTGCCCTCCTGATATACGATAACGATAACGATAAAGGGGCCCCAATGCGGCATCGGCATGGGATGAACATATCTCCTGGAGTTACCATGCAAAAATGACAGCTGCTGATGGAAGTTGATTGGTCAACCGCCCGAACCCCAAGTCTTGAGATCAACATTTTTCCATTTCAGGGAATTAAGACGCTGTGTGGTCGGACTTAATGCACCGTGGTCGGTGTCAGACTGGAGAAAATTCGCGATATTTTTGATCCTCTACAGGGAGGCCAGGCATTTTTTTTTTTTTCAAGAACTCGTACAGCCTTTTCCGCGCTTCAATTCCCCTTCAATTCCCCTTCGCCTTCACTTTTCTGCGTTCAGGAGTTAGATTAGCTGTGCTAGGCCTCAGCTGACGTAACTACTGCCCTTCTTTTCCTTCTCCTTGCCTGCGCCTCGTCATTTTCCTATTGTGCCCGTATCCGCTTCCTGCCGGAACCTCGGATGATCACCGATTTTCCCGACCACTTTTAGTTCCTGGCACGAAAGGCCAGCTATCACCTATAGACCAAGCTGTCACTCGGTCGCATCCTAGTCATCTCCGCGAAGATTACAACCAGAAACTCGATCGGTCGCTCGTTCCCTCTAGAAGAGAGCCTGCACCCCCCTCCACTTGACCCCGATCGCGCGCTACTGCTAGCCTCGAAATGGCGAGGGAAACATCTACTACGGTGACGGTCAAGGAGGCTGTCAAGGAGAGCCTCCTGGGCACGGAGGAGCCTGCCGTCCTTTCAGCTTCCCATCGCGCCTCCTTCTACAAGAATGCAAAAAAGGATGAAGCGACGGGGGAGCTGTACATGGGTCCGGAAGAGTTCATTGATGCGATCGCGCCTGCCGACAAAGACTATGTAAGCACTTCCTACTATGCGTTAAACCCGGCGACGTGGCAATTGCTCACACGGATCGTGTGTTATAGGGAAAGATCAAGCGGGAACAGTATGGCCTCCTTTTCCAAGTTGCCGATCGCAAAGGGACTGGCAAGGTTACGATCGGTGAATGGGCGACATTTGAGAACCTTCTCAGCAAGCCCGATGCGGAATATGAGATCGCTTTCCGTCTTTTTGACGTTGAAGGCATCGGCAGTGTTAAGTATGACGACTTCCGCCGATTGTATGAGCTGAACAAGGGGCCTGATACCATTCCTTTTGATTGGGACTGCGAGTGGGCGAAGCTCTACATAGGCGATAAGAAGAAACGCCACGCCCTGACCTACCCTGAGTTCTCGCAAATGTTACGTGGCCTCCAAGGCGAACGCATTCGCCAGGCTTTCTTGCTGTTTGATAAGGATGGCGACGGATACATCGAGCCAGAAGACTTCAAGCGCATTATCCTTGAGACAGCAAAGCACAAGCTCTCTGATCACCTCCTGGAAAATCTTACGACCTTGTGCAACATCTCTACTAGCAGCAAAATCACCTATGCCAACGTCAGAGCCTTTCAGAATATGATCAAGGAGATGGATCTGGTCGAGCTCATCATTCGCCGGGCTTGCAAAAAGAGTACAGATGGAAAGATCACTAGAAACGAGTTCCTTAACGAGGCAGCCAAGATCACTAGATTTTCCATGTTCACCCCTATGGAGGCAGACATTCTTTTTCACTTTGCTAGTTTGGATGAGCCTTCTGGTAGACTTGGTTTGGTGGATTTCGCCAAGGTCCTTGACCCTTCTTGGAGAAACCGGGGAGTCTCTACCGAGCAGAGTCGAGTCCTCGCTCAGGCGGAATCGAGGTCAAAAGGCGTACTCCGTCAGACTGTCGAGTCGGCTTACAACTTCACTCTGGGCAGTTTAGCTGGTGCATTCGGTGCCTTCATGGTTTACCCCATTGACCTGGTCAAGACGCGTATGCAGAACCAGCGTGGTGCCGACCCTGGACAGAGACTCTACAAGAACTCGGTCGACTGTTTTAGAAAAGTTATTACGAACGAGGGTGTACGTGGTCTATATTCGGGAGTCTTGCCCCAGCTGGTTGGTGTTGCGCCAGAGAAGGCAATCAAGCTCACTGTCAACGACCTTGTCCGTGGCTTCCTTACCGACAAGAACACCGGTAAGATCAAGTGGCAGCACGAAGTCATAGCTGGTGGTACAGCGGGTGCTTGCCAAGTCGTAAGTGAAAATGAAAACTTTGTCGACAAGAAACCGAGATGCGCCTGCTAACCAAATCCCTTAGGTATTCACGAACCCCCTTGAAATTGTCAAGATTCGTCTCCAGGTCCAGGGCGAAGTCGCCAAGGCCGCCGGGGGTGCCCAGAAACGCTCCGCTATGTGGATTGTTAAGAACCTCGGTCTTGCGGGCCTTTATAAGGGCGCATCGGCGTGTCTGCTCCGTGACGTGCCGTTCTCTGCTATTTACTTCCCCACGTACAGCCACTTGAAGAAGGATATGTTCGGCGAGTCCCCTACGAAGAAGCTTGGCGTCCTCCAGCTACTTACCGCCGGTGCCATTGCCGGTATGCCTGCGGCCTATTTCACCACACCCTGCGATGTCATCAAGACGAGACTCCAAGTCGAAGCCCGCAAGGGGGATACCACTTACACTGGTCTGAGACATGCCGCAAAGACGATCTTCAAAGAGGAAGGCTTCACTGCCTTCTTCAAGGGCGGCCCGGCTCGTATCCTCCGGTCATCCCCTCAATTCGGCTTCACATTGGCGGCTTACGAAGTCCTCCAAAGCATACTGCCGCTCCCCGGCAGGCCGGAGGCTGGGACAGTGCACACTGGTGTCGCCGAGGTCATCTCCACGCTCCACGAGAAGGACGTCGCCTCGCCCCAGGCTCGTAGCCGAAACGCCCTGAAGATCATTCTCGATCTCGACGAGAATTTCGGCCGTGTGAAGTTGCCTGACCAGAGGACATGGAAGTCCCTTCCTGGTTTCATTGGCGGCGGGAAATCATAGTCGTCTAATCAGGCAGTCCGATGGTTGTGCATCCGAACTGGCCGGGATAACCAGCATATGGTCCAGGTCATGCTGATCTGCTATGGGATGTTTGATATTTAGCATTTGAGAAACGGCGTTTAGAGGGAAGGCAATATTCTGTTTGAGTTGTTCTAGAGCCTAGCCAGCCCACCTTGTGTAAGTAGTTTGCGGTTTGGATGGAGCCTTATACGGATCTATCTCGTCTATGGGGGGAAGGGGTGCTTATGATAAACTTGTTCCCGAACCCCCCCGTTTGTATGTGGCACAGTATGCATGATGGATCGGGCTTGGCTAATCGTTTGGTCATGTTATGGGTTATAGGCCGCTGCTGTTATTAGCGCTCTGGCATACTTCATACCCGATAGACCGTAATAGATGTGTCTGGTGATAAAGTTGCCCCCTTTCGCTGATCCTCACGAGATCGTGCTTCGTAATACCGGGACGATGGTTTGCATCGGTAAGAAATCTGCACTTCTCAACTTGGGCTATGGAGCTGCTGGCCCGTCGTCGTCCGTATGGTTGTCGTAGAATGGGGTGTTGGGGTACTGCGGTCTGCAGCGCGAGGCTTAGCCCGTATCCTCACGCTGCTGCCGCTGTATGGCCGTGCCGACACTATGCTTCGACGCGGGATTCCCCCCACAAGCTGGCCTGGCCCCCAAGTCATATCGTCGACGCATGCTCTTCTCTATAGACCAGCGGTTCGCTGGAACCCTTCCGCCGCTCCCAACTCAAGACAAGTACGTCTAAAACGTAAGGACGCCGCGGCACCGTATCCGAGAGAATGCTTGGGCGTTAACTGGATATCCGTCCACCGTTCGTCCAGTTGCTTGCCGTGTCTCACCCTTATCTGTGAGATCTATCCACCTCCATGTGCATGTTAGAGGGGGCTCGTGGAGGGAACAGATCAACCGGTTACGGTCGGGCACGCGGGGAAATGCCGCCAGTAAACTATTTAGCCAGCTATGGTTCCTCGCTGAAGGTCATCCCTATGGATTCCGGTGTTGGTTCTCTTCGATCCACATGGACCACCCCGGACGAACTACCTAGGGCGGACCTTTCCCTCCCGACCGCCGGCGCCAGGCCGAGGAAAATCCCACTAGCGCCGGCTGGCGCTCTTTAGAATCGAGCGCGCGAGGGCGGGTGGCCCGCTCCTTTTCCTGTGGGGACAGCGTCGTCCGTCGCTGGGCGCGGCTGGGCTGCCGGTTTCGGTTATTCCAGTAAAGCACCCGGGCAATTAATCCCCTCTTCCATTCCCTCGCCGAACCGGTCCTGACCGGACCATGAGGCTTCTCGCTCCACAAGCAACCAAGGAATTCTTGGTCCGCTCCGGGTACGACGTCGGAGAGGGGCGTTGCATCGCTACAGAGCGGAGCGTCGTGGCGGCCAGGCCCGGCGCTCCCTGGCGTGACTACTGTAGGGTATGGTGGTGTTTTCCCCTCCAGCTTCTCCAACCGTAGGATGTTCCCCCCCGCGAGCTGCGGCTCAATCAGTCAAGGCCGCCGAGGATTTCTGGTAGTCTGGTTACTTTGCTCCCAGGGTCGCCGTGTCGTGAGGGTGCTCACATAGACGCGCCGCTCGACGTCGAAAGCCTCGTACGTACGACGGCCGCATTCCCTTCATCCCTCCGGCCCAGCTACGGGGTCATCATCCAACCTCTGGTCATCCGCCGTGTCTCCATTCCCGGGTTCTTCTCGAGAATCTGCTCGGCTGCCTTTAAGCCCCTCCTGTATTCTGTATCTTCATAGTTGCGGGCGACCTGGTGAAGGAGCAACAGCTCTTTCTCACCGAGTGAGGGTTGTGGTATCTCAGCGATTCCGGCCCTCGATCCGCTGCTCCCACATTATGATTTCTCCGCCGTGTTTCAATGGCCGGGGAAATAAGTTTTAGACAAATCCAGCGCCGAACTTGATTACAGGCTCGACGGATAGCTTACCAGATGACTTGGCGGGAAGGTTCGGTAATAGACTTCTCACAACAAATTCGAAGCAAAATCTTTTATAGAAACAACATGTGAGCCATACGGAAGCCCCTTTTTGCCCGCACCTGGCACACCCATGGCAACTTTCGACCATATCTCTTTTTGCTGCCCTGCATTGCCCACAGGGTCTGTCTATTCACGACGGACGCGGAAGCGGCGGCAGAGATGGGAAGTAGCAGCAACGGCATGTAGCGCCGTCAGAGGTCAGTGAGCCCTTTCCGGAGAGGACCGAATAGGCGACAGATCGGCAGGTAACGGAACACCAGGGGACGTAGAACTCCCGAACCGGTATTTTCGAGAGCTGGTGAGAGACAGTGATCTTCCTTCGCCCACACGGGCACAAGAATCATGTCCTGGCAGCGTTACCCGTTACTTATGCTGTTCTTAACCGGGCTCTTGGCGAGGGTGGCGAGAATAATAGAGATAGACTCACACGGGGGGCTCGGCAACCGGGGTTTTCGGCGCTGCCTGACACTTTGTGAGCTGGCTCGCGAGCTCCATACCTGCGTTCTTTAGGTGTACTAGTAAAGAACCTAGGGAACTCTGGATGCCTTAAATGCTGCGGTTTTGAGATCTCGTCGAAGATAGTCGTAAAAGTGTAAATGGGTCTGTACGGATTTGGAGACTGGAGACACGGTGGCGGATACACCATCAACGGTAGCCAGCATCGACGACTGGGCCGAAAGAAATTCTTGGTCGGCGAGGACTTTCCACTCGCAGTAATTATATATTCGTCATCCGTACTTCGCTTCCTTGGCTGATGATCTACCTCCTGCATTGAGGGGCATCAACTGCTGGTGTGCCTCGGTGCTTGCTCTAGAGCCACTATATTGCTATTGCTAGAATACTACGGTGATCTTTTTCTCTTCATATAAACTCCTAGTCGATACTTCCTAGCTTATCAGGAGGACCGAGACCTTCGGACAAATCTCTTATGTCAACCAATAAGACTCTGCCCGGACAGTACATAGAGGAGTGGTCCATCAACGTATTGTGGAGAAACACGTAACCCCGGGTGCGATAGCTTGGACTCATCAATAGAGAAGACGAGACAGACTTAGACGCAGAAGAAACCTGTTTCAGGAAAAATTTATTTGCCGCGCGGAAATCGACTACCCGAAGCTAAGTTGATAGCAAGGTCGGCGTAGACCAAACGAGAGTCTCTAACAGCTGTTCTCGCAACCTGTGGTTGCTGCCGCTTATCAAACTCAATTCCATTCTATCAATCTAGGATCCCGACGAACGACAACTTCGTTAAGCTTGCTTAACTATATGTGATGGTCCAGTTGCCAGGGAGCGCATCCAGCCCTAATTGAGGTCAGCAATCAGTAAAGCGTCTCCATGGCTTGGGACGGGGCGGAACGTACATCCTTCGGTCTGTTCTGGGATGGACTGGGGCAGGGTGCACTCCATGGCCACCTCAGACCTCTGGGACACGAGCTCCTTGCACCTATCGTTCATGCACCTGGCGTCCAAGGCTCTCTGCAGGGAGTCGTCCTTCCAGCCGAATACGTAGTCGCCGTGTTGGCCGTATCCGGTTCTAGATGATCGCATGTCAGTTAAAGTTCAGCTCTCTGCATTGTCGAAGAAGAACAAAAAACATCAGTGAAACGGCAGGGGAACCTTACCCGTCACCCATGCTGTAGACGAAAGGCTGGGAGCCGTCCTCTGGCCAGAGGCTCGGGTCATTGAACTGGCGCGTGTCCCACATGATCTCGTACATGAGCTGGGGCAGTTTCACGGGGTGGCTGGCCGGGCAGGGCCCGCCGGACTCGAAGGTGCCCGTCTCCGGATACGCGACGTGGCTCTTGTGGTCGGGGCTGTCGACGTTGACGCCGTCCCAGCACGTGGGGAACGTGATTGTTGAGCGGATGCCCCCGTGGCACATGCCGGCGGGCAGCGCCGCCGTGTCGTCGCCCGTGCAGGGCGCCCCGCCGAAGGGGACCTGATTGACCGTGCTGAAGCACCGGTGGCAGACCTGTCGCTGCATGCCCTCCGGCCTGCGCAGCGTCGACTCACCGACAAGCATGCGGAAGCCCTGAGAGAAAGGTCGACCCGTTAGACGAGCGCTGATCAGGGAGAAAGGGAGCAAGGGGGAAGAACCCACCGGTGTGAAGGCCGTGACATTAGACCGGCCGTCGTACGGCGGAATGTAGTAGACGGTGAGGCCGCCGTGGGCCTTCAGGCCCACTGCACCATCCTGAGTCAGTAATTGTTCGTTTCTAGTTACTTAGGGGAAAGCCGGAGTATAAGACATGTTTCGGGAGCTATATAGACATCCGAAAGTCGCCATTCCAAAACGTCTGCTCCTGAACTAGGAAACAAGACAAAGGGGAAGAAGCATGTCTAGAAAAGAATCGCTCACAGTTGACCATCTGGGGCACGCGCAGGAGACTGCCGTTGCGGGCACGGAAGAACAGGTTCGCGGTCCAGTAGTTGCTGAAGTCCTCGGCAAAGGTGCACGACGTGCAGGTGGACTCGGCGACGGGATCGTAGTCGAGGGCGGGCATGTCGGCGCGGAACGAGTTGCCGCCGCCGATCTGGTGCAGATGCGGCGACTGCGGCTCGCCGGGGCTCACCAGCGGGTCCAGCCGCTCGATCACCAGCTGCGAGCACGAGAACCGCAGCATCTGCTGCGCCTGCGCCAGCGTCGCGGCTGCTACCGCGAGTAGGGTGCCGTATTGCATCTTTCGTCGCGTTTTGCTTAGATTAAATCCGCTTCTTCCCTTTCCCCTTGGTATGATGGTCAAGAAGGTGTAGTCGACTTAGGTTGAAGATTCAGGGGGAATCCGAAGCCGTAAGGGAACCCGCGCGAACCCCGGACCTAACAAGTATCTTTATAGATATCAACCACGGGCTTTTGACCGGCGGCATTTTGGGGCCGGGTGGCAGCGTTGCAGGGGGGCGAGTGCCCATCATGCAGGAGGAACTGCCGTATATTAAGAATTCGCGGATAATTAGGGCCATGGTAGCGTTGGGACTATATATCCCAGTGACGCTCCCCGCCGTGTGCTCCCATTGGCTCGTTAAACCGAAAGGGGTTATTATACCAAGTTCTCCACTTCCCTTGGCTACCCACAGGGGCCTATGAGATGCCGGACTGCAGAATATACGGGACGCGGGACGATCGCGTCCCATAGTCTTCTCGATATCCTACTTAGTTCAGCAAATAGGCGCTTTTATTCATGATGGGATCGCCACTTCTGCAGCATGGGCACTACGCCGGCAGTGGGAGACCAGTGGGGATGGACTGGGATCCATCCAAGAGCGTTCTTAGAATAGAACCATGTGTATCATGATCAGAATGCTAGATAGTTGACAAGGTGAACGTTGGATGTGTTGCCCGATTCGCCCGTGATTGCCTGCTTCTAGATCTGCCCCGGGAGAGGACCAGGGCAGCTATCATTCGATCGTTCAAACACATCGAGCGTCCGGCCGGCACCAGGTCCCAGATCAGCGCTGCCGGCGACATGTACGACAGTACAAGGTTCGTTTTCTGATTTCCGTAATTGAACTTCGATCAACATTTCCTTGCTCTCAGAACGTATGGATATAGCAGTATGTCGTCCTCGTTTCCATTGATACTCTCAACAACAGGCGACTCAAGATCAGCTTAGGGTGTGAGGGTAAAAGCTCAGTGATGGCGCCTCTCGCCCGCACATGAAAGGCATTAATTGGGCTTAAAGTGATATGACTCGCAAACCACTCCGGCCTAAA
>QJNZ01000257.1:0-110113 GCA_004155055.1 Monosporascus sp. CRB-8-3
CCCCCCCCCCCCCCCCCCCCGCTAGAAATAGCTTTCAGCTCTTTTGTCCTTGTAATCCTAGGGCTACAAATTAAAGCCCTTTTAATCCTTTTATTCTAACAATAAATTACTATATCTGCCGATAAAATCTTAATTATAAAAGCTAGTATATAAGGTAAAGTGCCATTAAGGCATCTAGCTATATATATATATATAAGGAGCTAATCCATTTACTAAGTACATACATAAACTGGTTTCATAAACGCGACCGGGAAATACCTTTTAAAAACCGTCCCTTTTTAGTTAAAGGCCGGAAAAACGTAATACGGGTTATATAACACGGCAACTAACGGTAAGATATACCCGATTGATTAATTAGTTCCTATCGCCCTTAATCGTAACTGGTTCCTAAAGCCAGCTACCCCTTAATTGTCGCCGATACGGTAACGGGGCCGAAGCCCTAATTGGTTTAGCTCCTTCTAGGCTGGCGTTACTTAAAGGAACGGTAGCCCAAACTGGATTTAAACCAGCTGTCTTTTAAAACCAACCGAAACAGGGTACTTAAGCCTGTCGCAATTGAAAGAGATACCCAGGCTTGCGACTACTGAGCTATTGGGCCATAAAAGCTAGTATTATATAGAAATTATTAACCTATATAATCGTTATTTTCGTTTTTAAAATTCCATATGCTGTTTTTAAGCCATAATCTCTTACTATTTTATTATTTATTTATTTAATTTTCGTATTAACTTCGAAACTTATTTTAACTTTTTATAGTATTTCCGTTAAGTATTTTTATTAAAGGCTTGCTATCGTATATTTTATCGGATTTAGCCAATTTAATATACTATTTCCATAAATTCTTTCTTATAAAAAAACTTATTTTTTAATTACTAAAAATATTAACTTGAAAATCTAGTTTATAAAATCGTTATTTACTTTTTCGATAAATAACGTATTTTCGATTTTTATAAATATATACTATAAAATCCTAATTATAGGCTTATTTACTTTCGGTTAATATTTCGAAAATATTTCTTAATTAATTTATATAATCGATATAATTTTATATATTAAAAGCGTATATTTTAACTTAAAATTTACCTTTAAATCGATTTTAATTTTTAAGTCCGCTATAAGTAACGAAAAATATATAAGGTAAAGTACTATTAAGGTATCTAGCTAGCTATATACAGAAAGCTTATCTATTTACTAAGTACGTATATAAAGGATTACATAACGCGACCGAAAAGCACCTTCGAAAAAACCGTACCCCTTAGTAAGCCGGATAAAAAAACGTAATGCAAGTTATATAATACGGCAACTGACGATAAAATATACGATTAATTAATTAGTTCCCAAAACCTCTACTTGCGGCTGGTTTAAAAGCTCCCAGCCATCTCTTAATTGTCGCCGACACGGTAACGGAGCCGAAACTCCAATTGGTTTAATTCTTTTAAGCTGGCGCCACTTAAAAAAAACGGTAATCCAAGCTGGATTCGAACTAACTATCTCTTATAATTAATCGCAATAAGGTACCCGAGCTTATCGCAATTAAAAAAGACACCCAGGCTCGCAATTACTAAGCTATTAAGCTAACAAAAAATATTACTAATATTATTATTATTATTATATATAATTTATATCGTTTAAATAATAATTAATTAATAATAACTTAAACTAAATAAATAAAATTTTAATTATTAAATATAAAAGATATTAAATATTATATTATATTAAATTAATTACCAATATGTTTTATACGCGTATAAATTTAATATAACTTATTAGCGGACTATATATCTTCCGATTAAAAAAGCCTTTCCGTATATAAAGTGCGTTTAATACTTTTTACTAGTTAAAACATTTCGTTACTTAACAGCTAAAATTAATTAACCTATTTTACCTTTATTTTTACAACTATTTATTTTATTAAAGTTGTCGTAAATTAAGATTATATAACTAAAATAAGTAAATTATAACGTTATAAATATAAATACTTATATCCTTAATATAAAATAAGAATTTATTATTTTATTTAAAAAAATACTAAAAGAAAAGAAGTTTATTAAGCAGTCGAAGTTAATTAAAATTCGGACTTAATTATAAATTATTTGTAAATATCGAAGTATTTAAATTTATTATAAGTATATTATAAGTTTATTTATATCTCTTTTACCTTTTATCGAAGTTTACTTATAACTATCTATATATATATATCGCCCGTTCTGGTTATATAAGGCCAGTTCGTAACTTTTAACATTACCTGCTTATAGGGATTTAAAATTAATTTTAGTAAACCATTCCGGTCGTTTAAAACGAGCCATCTTTAAATATTTTCGCTGAAAATAACTAGTCCTTTTTAGTAAATCCGGACTAATAACATTTATTAACACTTTTAAATTTCTTTAATTTAAATTTAATAGCTTTCGAATATTAAAAACAGTTTATTAATAATATATAAATAATGTTAAAAATCTTATTTTATATATAAACCGTTTTATTATTATATATTTTAATGACGGTATAAATAAAAATATTCGTAACTTCTAATATATAATTTTACAAATATACTTAACGATTTTGAAATAATTATTAATACTTATAATCGTAATACGAAAAATATACTATTATTAACGGAAATAATTTATTATTATTATTTATAACTTTTAATTACTTTAACTAATCTCGTATTTAAGTGTATATCTAAGTGTTTTAACGAACTTTAATTATATATTCGCAGTATTATATTTAGTAAATAATTATTTTCGAAAAATTATATAAAAAGAATAAGTATTACGTATTATATAACTAATTATTAACAAATATAAAATTGAAAATATTACGGATTTCGATAAACGATTTTTTATATATATATATTATAACTTAAAAACTTTTTGTTCGGATTATTTTCGATTACTTTATAAAAAATAATAATATCGTTTATTACGCGATTAATTAAATTTTAAACTTTTTTATCATATTAATACGTATTATTACTTAACCTGTTAATAATTATCCGTATCGTAAACTCGTAAATAACGAATCTTTTTAATAATTTAATACCGTATTAAAAATATTCGATAATATTTATATTAAAATTAAAATCGAAATAATGCTTTTAAATAAAAAATATAAATAAACCGTAAACATTTTTTATTAATAATCATATTAACTATTTATAACTTCTATAAAAAGTTTATTTACGTAATAACAAATTAACCTTTTTATATATAATATTAAAATCTTTAATAATATAATGAACGGTAATAACTTTTTTTTAAAAGAAGAATATTTAATAAAATTAAAGATATTACCGGCAAATGGATTTGTATTAAGTATCGTAAAACGCGATATTATATTTAAAAATAAACGTAAACTTAATGAAAATTATATATTTCGAAAAAACTATATAATTTAAAATATACATAGTTATAAAATATTATTAAAAAAGCTTATAATACAAAATATTTTTATGATCGTTAAGAATATTCTTTCCTATATATATATTAATACGATGATAAAATCGTTTACGTTACGATTAACTTTTATAAATTTATATTAAAATTTAAAATTTTTATTTAAAAGATTTAGCTATGTTAAATAATATTATATACAAAAGTATAACGAAATATTTTAATTCGAATAAAACTACTTTTAAAATAAACGTTATCTTTTTTACGTTTTTTTTAAATTATTTCTCTTGTGTTAATACGATTAATATAATTAATAAATTTTTATAGCCGTGTTTCTATTATTTCTATTATTATTTTTATTAAAATTCTTTTTTCGTTATTACGTATAATATTTTTATATTTTAAATTTCTATTATTTTCGAAACTATTAAATTCTTAAAACTTTAAATTATTATTTAAGAATATAAATATAATAATAAAACGGCTTTTCCCCGCCTAAATCTAAACGACGTAAAATAATGCATGATTACTAAGTTAATCGGTATAAACACTGTTAAAATTTTAAAAATTTATTTTTATATCTAACCAGATATTGTAAACTATCTCTTTAAAATAAATTAACGCTTTAATACCTTTATAAAATCCTCTCTTTATTATTATACTATTATATTTCTTAGTTTTTCCCTTCTTTATAGCATTTTCGTATCGTTAGGAAAGTATTTACGAAAACGGCCGTATATTTACTGAAAAGCCTCGTTATTAGTAAAAATAACTTCGGCTAGTTTAATAAAACAATCTCTTTCTTAATTAGCAGCCGAGTTTTACTAAAAAGAAATTTATATTATCTTTTAAGCGGAATAAATAACAATGTTAATTTTTTTACTAAAACGAATGGTTAGTTTATTTTTAACTTTAACGAAAAGCCCTAATAAAGTTTTATAAAATTTAATATATTTTAAGATGTTAGCAGTTACAGTGATTAAATATAGGAATCTGGCGAAAAGCGTATGGTTATTCTAGGAAAAACTAAAGAAGTCTGAGGGTAATTGCCTTTATATATACTTTTAACTATATAAAGGATAGTTCCTAGATAAAAGCTATTTTAAGCAGTATTTGCAGCTTAAACGTACCAGTTGCGGGCACTTAAAAATATTAATTGCCGATACGCCCTTTTACGTTAAGTAACTTTATTTATGTAATTTTTAAAATTAAATTTAAAACTTTAAGAAAATTTATTAAAAATTATTAAAATCTTTAATTTGTATAAGATTTAAACTTTTATTTTTATTATTTTTATTTAAAATAAGATTACGTAATTAATCGTTATATTAAAAAACCGGATTTTCGTTTTGCAAGGTCGTTGGGTTTAAGCCGTATTATCCAGGCTGAGCCAAAGATACAAAGTAATTACACCAATAATTAACACGATAGATACTCTACCCAGTATCTTCGAACACGGCAACTATCAATGGTTTTCACGGTGATTGATAATCTTTTTTAAAAAAGATTTTTTTTTTTTTTTTAAATACGTATTAAAATATTTTTGTAATATCGGAAATTATTTTATATAGATATTTCCTTTTTTTTTACCGTTTAAATACGTAATAATAAAGTTTATTTAAAATATATACTACCTTAAAAAAGCGGTTAACGTTATTAAAATCTTTTAATATATTATTTTTATAATATTTGTTATGATTTTGTTATAATTAATTTTTTTTCGTTATATAAATCTTTTTATGTAAATATATGCCTTATATTTATTTTATTTTTTTATAAACGTATATTTTTTTTCATCCTTATTTAATATTAATATGGTACCTTTAGGTAATTTTGTTGAAAAGCGTAAATTTAAAGGTTTTAAGAGAAAGGTTCTTTTTAATTTCTATAAAATAACCTTAAGTTATATTTTTCGTTTTAAGCTTTTCATAACTTCCTTTAAAGATAGGCCGTTATTTATAATAGTAAATAATTTATAAATATTAATATTTAATATGTTAATTATTTATTTGTATTCGTAAAAGTTTCGAATATTTTAAACGGTATCTTTAAAGTTATTAAAACGGTTTTTATAGTTATTTAACGTTAATAAATTAAGAAAAAAGGTATATAAACTACCTTTATTTTCGCTTTCTTAGGTTAAGGCTAGCTTTAATTTTTAAATTAATTTTAGGGTTTTATCTGGGGCCTTTAAGATATAGAGCTTAGGGATAGTTTTTTTCGGGCGTTTCTTTTTACGTTTAATTTGCTTAATTTCTTAGTTCGTATTGTTTTTTAAAATAGCGTTATTATTTTTATTATTTTTATTTTTATACCTTGTTTTTAATGATATTTTAAACGTTTTTATACGGGTTATAGAAATAATCGGATAATATTTTTAAAGTTAAGGGGTTTATTGAATTTTTCCTAGTTTTCGTAAATAGTAACGTATTATATAAGCTCGTAAGCTAAATAAGTTCGCGAGCCGTTTTTTGGTACCTCTTAATAACAAATTCGAATTAATTAATTATAACATATTAAATTAATTAAAATTAATCGGATTCTTTTTTGCTAAACGTTTTTATAGCCTTTTTACAAGTACGCGTATTATGTCCGTGCTTGCCGTAAACGTCATATTTCCGTTTTTTCGTTTTAACTTTTTTATAATAATTACCTTTAGCGGATATTAGCTGTATTTTTTCACCACCCCCTTTTTTTTCGGCTAAGAGAGCTTATCCCTTTTATATAGTAAATATCCATTTTTTTAAAGACGTTTATTTTTAATTTTTCGACGTTTACTTAAAATATAATTTGTTTTGTATAATTAGGTAACTTTTTTTCGAAAAAAAGCAATTTCGTACAAAAGTAACAAATTACTTTTTATTAAAAGATTCGCCAATTTAACGATTTTTGTTGGCAAACCACCCTAGTAATTTTTAATCTTTTCTTATAAATAACGTTTTTATTGTATCGTTTTTTTAATATTTTTAAAAATCTTTATAAACGGGAAACGAATAAAATAAACGGAAATTAATAAGGAAACGGTCGGCGTAAACATAATTAAAAGAATTTAAGTTCGGAAAAAACGGTATTAAAATCGAATAAAACAAAACTAACTTTCGTAAATCCGGATTTAATATTATCGGACGTTATAATAACTTTAAATACGTCGTAAAAGCCGGTAAGGAAATTTGCTTTAACGATATAAATATAATAACGTTACATTAAACTTTCGATATATAATAAATAAATACGTTTTAAAAAAGAAAAATAAGATACGTTAAAAAATTAAAATTTATACGAAAAATGCGTAAATATATAAAATATAATAATATCGTAATTAACGTAATATTTTTCGAATTTTATCGAATAATAATTTTCGTAACCGTCGAAAATAAAAAAACGTTTTGATTTTTTTATATACGTTCGAATATATTAATCGAAATATTAAATCCATTTTAAACTTAATTTGTTCGTTATTTAATTATTATTATTTAATGTAATTTTTTAATTAGTTATTAATAATAAATTATTACGGAATTAAAATTTAAAATAATTTTTCCTTATTATAATAATAAATAACGGTATAACCTAATTTTAAAAATTAACAACTTAAATAATTATAACATATTTTTTATTCTTTTATTAAATTTATTTAAATTTTTTATATTTTTCGGTATTAATAATTATTATACCCGTTATTATAAAAAACCTTATTAAAAATTCAGTCTCGTCGAAATTGTAAATATCTTTTTTTATAATACTATATTTTATAATAATAACCCGAATAAATTCGAATTATTTGCGAAATATTTTTAAATTTTCGTATAATATTTTTTAATTATCGATTTTTCGATTTAAATACGTTTTAAGTTTTTATTATTATTTAACAAAGTTAAATACCTAATTACCTTTAACGCATTCCGTAATACGTTACGTAAATAGTAAATTCGTTATATTTTTAATATATTAATACCGGATAAAAAACGTTTGCGTATTTAAGTTAAAAATTCGTTCGATAATAAATTTCTTTTCGGTTAGCATTAATTTTCGTAAATAAAAAATAATATCGGCTCCGGTATATCGACCGTAATATCGGGCTTTTAAAATAAATTCGAGGACGTTATATATAGAATATAATTTTTTAAAGCTAAACTTTAAATTTCGTCTTTTAACCTGGATAGTTAAATTTATCTTAAATTTTTTTATAAATTATTCTATATTATAAATATTAAAAAATTAACGATTAAAATTAAATAATTAAAATATTAATAAAAACGGTTTACGAACTTGTTTAACTTGCGAACTTATATAATACGTTATTAAAAAAGTATTTTAATACGTATTTAAAGGATAGGGAGATATATAGTTTTTTCCTTAAAAGTGTTATTAAATTAATAAACTTATTATACGGTTTAAAGTAAGCCGGAGCTGCTTAGTAGGAAAAAGTAAAAAAAAATATTCGCGAAGTAAAGTTTCCGTCCGTTAATTTCGGAAAATGCGATATATTATAATTTTAAAATAGGAAACGTTATTGTTTTATACGTAAATAACCTTTTATTTTTCGGCCCTAATACATAACGTCTTAAAAATATCGTTAAAAAATTGCTAAAAACGTGTTAATTAAAAACTGAAATAACGTAAATTAATACTTAGGCGTATGAATTATCTGTTTTTTATTAATAGGAATTATTAAGTTAAATTAATAATAATATATTAAAAAGTTATTAAAATTAATTAGCTTAATCGAAATGAAAAAGTAACTTATATTATTTGTTAAAAATTATTTAAAGTACGTTATAAAATATAAGGGTATAGCTAGTAAAAAAAAACCTTTAAATATACGAACTTAAAACGGAAATTTAATTTTTTAAGTTCTATTAATAAATTAAATATAACGTTTATAACGTTAACTTAAGTAAGGTTTATAGGTAACCCGTTATTTAAATATTAGGAATATATTAAAAAATTGTCGAAATACTTAAATAGTATGTTAAATATATTTTTTCGGTATCGGAAGTTATAAGAAAATTATTTATACTATGAATATAATAATTTAAAGTTATTTAAGATAGTAAATATAAATTTTACGGATAATTGTAAGTTACTAAAATTTATAATAAGTTATATATTTTTTATAATTAGAACGTTTATTTTATAAATTTCGAAATTATAAGGTATTATTATTAAATATATTACGGAAATAAAATACGTAAAAGTAAAAATAGTAATTATAAAAGTAATTAAAATTAAAAACCTTTTAATAAAATTAAAGCTTATATTTAAAAATTTTATTTCTATTTTAGAAAATAATATAAGTACGTTTAAATAGGTTAAAAAAACGTAGATAATACGAAAAAAACGTTATATTCGAATTAAATATTATTACGTACGGTAAAAAGTTTGAGAAAAAAATATTAGGTTTTAATACGTAAAAAATAAAAATAATTTTATTAACGGATTTATAAAGTTATTTAATAGGGCAAATTTCGAGCGGTTTATAATTAACTTAAAACTTAAGGAAATATAAGAAAAGTTAAAAAATATTTAAGATTTAATTAAAATAATTAGTTAAAAAATAGTTCCGTTAAATTCCTTTTATACGAAAGGAAAGGCGTTTTTTTATTAAAATTTGTTTTTCGTTATTAAAAATAACGATTGTAATATTTTTCTTATAATTATTCGAAAATATCCGTTTATTTATTAATTTTAAAGTTTTAATTTTTTATAAAATTATTTATTTATATATAATTATAATTTTTTGCGTTAATTTTTATTTAAAGGCGTTAATATCTTATATATAGCTTATAATTAATTAATATTTTTTAATTAACCGGAAAGAAATTTTTATTTAATAGCTTTTTATAAAGGGGAATTTAAAAAGTAATAATTTTAATTATTTATTAGTATTACTGTTAAAAAATAAAATCGATCTTTAAAGTTATAAGTTTTTTAACGTAATAAGTTAACATATATAAAGCGTTTTCCTATATTAACGTTTAACCTGGTCCGAAACGTTTCGGAAAAAATGGGCCCCGTATTCCGAAACGGTTGCGAAAAAACTATAAAGTAAAAAGGCCGGTTTTTTAATATAATAATTAATTACGTAACTTTATTTTAAACGAAAATAACGGAAATAAAGGTTTAAATTTTATATAAATTAAAAATTTTAATAACTTTATAATAAATTTTTTTTTTTAAATTTTAAATTTAATTTTAAAAGATTACGTAAATAAGATTACTTAATATAAAAGGGCGTGTCGGTAATTGGTGCTTTTAGATGCCTGCGGCTAGTACGTCTAGGCTGTAGATGCTGCCTAGGACAGCCTTTGTCCAGGAACTATCCTTTATACAGCTAAACGTGTATGTAAAGGCGATTGCCCTCAGATTTCTTTAGTTTTTCCTAGAACAACTATGCGCTTTTCGCTAGAATCCTGCATTTGATTACTGTAATTGCTAACATAAACAAATTATATATTTATTCATAATAATTTAATTAATAAATTAATTAAAGTCTTATTACGCGAATTATTTAAATACTTTAAAAAGTAATTATATTTAATAAATATTACGGAAATTTTCGAATGATAAAAAATATTTTATAATTAATTTTTAAAAAGGGATTAAGTAATTAAAATAATTTAATCGTTAAAAGTAAGGTAATATAAAAGGTTAAAGCTTTAAAAAGTAATAATATATAATAATTAACGTTATAAATATTTTAAGACGTTAAGGGGGTATATTAGTTAATAAGGGGTGCTAAACGTACCCTATATACGGAAAAGCTCCTTTTAATCGGAAGATATATTTTCCGTTATTAGGTTATATAAAAGCTATACGAGTACGAGAAATATACGTAATTAGCCTAATAGAATAACATAATTAATGTCCCTTATATTTCATAAGTAATAACTTTCTTAGGCTTTAAAATATCGCGATAAATCCCTCGAATAATGGCGAAGAGTTTTATTTAGCGACGAAACGAATATAGACCGTGGTTATGGTAAACGGGCACAGTAGGTTTCCGCTGAAAAGGTCTCTAATATACCATCCCTTTTAATTTTAATTACCACGCTAATTACTAACCGTTTCCCTCAAAATAAAAGAATCCCGTCTATTACCCGAATATGTACAACTCCAATATAAAAAAACCGGCCAGACGCAAATGTTTTGGAGTGGTATCCGGTGTAGAAAACGGAGCTTCCTAGTAGCCCTCGATGAAGAACCCGAGGCAGCCCGGGGCGGAGTAACCGGCCGCGTTTATCGTAATTACCTTAACGAATACCTTCCCAAATGCTTCGATAGCGACTTTGTCTTCATGCAAGACAACGCTCCCGTTCATACCGCCCGAACCATCAAAGAATGGCTTCAAACGTGTTAAGGATTATGTGGAGTGTCTAGGCTCTAATGCTTGGCACGTCCAAGCGTTAGCCTTGGGAGACACATAAGTAGCCAATTAGCCCCCGCACCCCCGCATTCCCTGTTCTACGTCTTTAATCTTACTTTTAATCTCTAACAAAACGCAAGCTATCGATATACTGGAATGGCTCCCATATTCGCCCGATTTAAACCCCATCGAGAACGTATGGAAGCTACTGAGAGAATGTATTCAACGAAAGAAACCAAAGCTTAGGTTACTCGGCAACACGTAAAAAGCGTTAGATTTACTCACTGCCACTACAATTGCTGTATAGGAAGAGTTCGTAGAAGCTATGTTAAATGACTTAATAGATAACATGCCCAAGAGGATTAAAGCCGTAATTGCAGCACAGGGCTGGTATACGAAGTATTAGAATAGCTTACCGTATCCGCAATGCATTTATGTACAACTGATTAAATTTGTTAGCAATTTTATTAAGAATTGGTAGAAAAATCTATAAGTGAAGGTCTGAAGGTGGTGGCGGAAAGTATGGGGTGTGGAGACTAAACCGAGACTTTTGCACCCCGACTGTACCTGTCCCATCTCTAGAGGCCCCATGGAAAGCTCTTACTTCGACCTCGTGAAGACGTGCTGTGCCCCAAGGTCATAGGTCATCTCGACTGTCATTTAACGGTTGGGTCTTTGGTACATTCTGTCCTACACGATATACAGTTATGCTCAAGACGACCATGAAAGACTGTGATCTCGAGACCAAAAACAAGATTTGTCCGTTCTACAAAGCGCCTGCAATCGCCACAGATCGCACGATATACCAAGATCGTTACCTTCTTCAAAGCAAAGCAGGCTCAGCGCACTTCAGGTCGAAGAGATCCCTCTTATGCCTTCTTTCTCTCTACAGTTGCTCATATCCCTCATCCGAAAGCTCGTCCAAATTCCGTCTATGAAGTAACTGACTTTGACCCAAACCGAAGCTAAATCTAGCCAACTTGAATTGCTATCATGGCTCAGTCAGGGGGCCGGCTTAAGGCAGCAGAACGACGTCGATTGGGGCACTAGAGCCTGTGTAAGTACTGTAGGGATAGTACAAACAAAGATCAAAACCCCTAAGAACCTTAAATAATACCATCCGCACAATGCCCACACCAGCCACAATCTTTGTCACAGAGAGAATGATTATCGCCAACATCAGGGTACCAATTTCCTGAGGATGAATAAACGCCAGTGCTCTGAGGCGCCTTGTTTACTCTTTTCTTTGCCTTCCGTCCTTTTAAACCTTCCCCTTCTCTAACAAAAGCCATTGGCTTATTCCTCAACCGGTTCGCTTCGCCAGGTCGCGGTAGGTTGTCATGTTTCCACGACCATGAATCGTACTCAAGCTGTGAAAATTAGTCGATGCCCTCGTCATACATATGGAAAAGGCTTACCCCGCCATCTCCAGGACGCCCATAAGAACTCTCGGCTTCGTCGTTGGCTGCAGCGGCGCAGAACACCTCTAACTTGCGGTGACGCGACGAGCTGAGCTTATGCTGCCTGAGACCATCCTCGCCGCAGACAATTTTACCACAGGAACATCTCATACGCTGAGCGGTGCTGGAATTCGCAAGATGGCGAGTCGTGCCGCTCCGGTGCTGGTCCGGAAGGGATGTGGGTTCGTGAGGTGAAGTTTGAGGACGGTGACATGGAGAATCACGAATGTGCTGCTCAAGGGCTTTATTGTCTTGAAACTGCCTCCCGCAGCACGACAGACTGAGTTTGTTTGACATCTCGAGGCCTCAGAACGAACCCAGAAAAGGTATGGTCAGAAGCAAAAGTGAGGCCCCACTCAGTGCTCTGAGTGGCATATTGTATTACTTCTGTGTAGCGTAAAATCTGCCATTTCTGACAGGTATTATGGTATCAGGCAAAAGTTTTCACACACGGTGGTGTAGCTGTGGGCCGCGCTAGTAGCAGTCTAATATAGGTTCGGTATAGCCAATACCGGGGTCGTCTTAATGGTACTTTTTAACCAATATGCGAATTGGCAGCTTTTCAGCTTTTATCCGCTGCTAAATTTATTAAATGGACGAGGAAATTATTATAACGAAAAACTCGAAAACAGATATATTTTTAACAGATAATAATAGATTATGGAAGTGGTTCCCCTAACCTGATATAGCAAAGTGTAATAGGGCCTGTAGCGCAGCGACCTAGTAGTGTATGAAGACTTACTAAGTAAGAGGCCGAATATAAACATCCTTGTCAGGTAGCCCTTAGGGCCGCACCAACGCTAATCTCCATACTAATTGGCCGTTAGCTTCCAATAAACTTTATGGTTACATGATGCCGCCCTTATTACGTTTACATATCTTTAGCGTTACCGTCTAAATGCTTTCACCGTTTAATTACTTCTGTCAGCTAGCAGGGGGTGCTAAACGCACCCTATATACGGAAAGGGTCCTTTTAATCGGAAGATATATGTTCCGTTACTAGGCTATACAAAAGCTGTACGCGTACGAAAAATACACGTAAGTAAGCCTAATATAATAACATAATTAATATTCCCTATATCTAATAATTAAAAGTTTTATTCGCTTAATTCGCGTTATTATTAACTAATTAGTTATTATTAAGATGAGATAGGCTATATATTAATAATAATAATTCGTATACTTTATTAATTATAATAGTAACGGTATTATTAACGTTTTCCGTTATTTATAAAAAACCTAAAAACTAGGATCGTTTTAAAGGGGAATTTTAATTTAAAACGTACGCGCTTAGTATTTAGCGTTATATCGATTTTAATCAAAATATTTTATAACTTATTAAATTTACAAAACCCGATATAACTTCGTATTTAAAAAGATGAATCCGGTATACGATACGAAATAATACTTTAAACGGTTCCTTAATTATATTTATATTTTCCGGAAGAACCGTCGAAGAAATCGATTATATAAGCTCTTTAATAAATACCTTTAAGATAATTATCGAAAGCAGATAAGTTTATATTTAGGATTTCGAAACGTATATTTACGAAAATCGGAAATATAAGATTTTTAATAAGAAAATTAACGATTTTACGAAATAAATCCTAGAATTGGTATTTTTAACGATTAAAAAGACGAATTTTTTTTAAGAAAAAACCTACGGAAATAATATGCCAGTTTAATTAAATCCGGTAAAGTATATAATAGCAGGTTTTTAATTAATATGTAACGGAAGTACCGCGAAAAGTTAAAGTAAGCCTTAAGGTTAATAAAAAAATTAAACGAATAAATTATAAAGTAATAAATGGTTAAGGTTTAGGGATAACGATATAATATTTTAAAAACAAAAATACCGATCGTATAGGTTAACGATTTATATATAGTCTTAATTCTTATTATCGGGATATAAACGACAACCTTTTAAAGAATAAAGAAACCTAAGATTAAAAACGGTACAATTAGCTATTAGGAAATAGCGGTTAACTTTTTCGACTATTAAATCATAACTTAGATATTATTTATATTACAAAATATTAAGGTAACGTTTCCGGTATTTTATAGAGCTTCTATAAACCCTTTTAATAAGGACGACCTTAATTAAAAAAAGGCCAAGGATATTAACCCTTACCTACGGGGAAGGATTTTAGGACGTAAGTCGAAACGAGATAGTTATGGAAATTTATATTCGGGCCGAAATATTAATAAACGAAAACGCAAAAACTTAAATATTTAAGGTATACGTTATAAAGCTCATTTAAGCCTTTATTATACGTTACTTTAATGTTATTATATATTCCCTAATAAGGCCCTAATTAATTTCCGCTTTAATAACAAAGTTTTAAAGTTAATTTACTTTTAAATTAACTTTAATTAATTCTTAAAGGAAATAATTAATCGTTTATTAAAAAGTATAAAGAAAATAATTACTTAAAAAACCGATTAACTTTTAAAGGGAGTAAGATAAGTTTTTATATACTTTTTAATTATTAATTAGAATAATACGATAAACGTTTCGTTTTACCCCTTAAGGAATTCGTCTATTATGGATTTAGGATTTACGATATATATTTTTAACCTTATCAACTAATTCCCGAACTATAGGACAACGATCCAGGACGACGGAATATATGCAGGGAATAACTTCGTCCTCATTAGAGGATATAAGGATGTAAATATATTACTTTAAAATCTTAAAGGTTTAAAAGCATTACGTTTGTACGACGTAACCTATTATAAGGACTTCGTATATAATTTGGTATCTTTTCGGTAGTTCCGAAAAAAAGGATATTAATAAAATAACCGAGGACTTAACAACTTTATTCGAAATAAATATAATTAAGTAGTTATTACGTTAATAAATAAGTTCGATTAATTTATTATCGAAAATATTAACGTAATAGTTACTAACGCAGCTTTTATAACTTATAAACGAAACGTTAACTTATAAATAGCGAGACTATTACAGACCGGTAACGGTACTATATAATACCTAAGATTAAGTTATTTAGGGCCCGAAGTAATCGTTTAGTTATAATTTTATATAAAGGGAGTCCGTTTAAATGGTTTTATAATAATCGAATGCCAAGTATGTAATAAGGCAAAGGCTAAAAAATAAATACGTCGTAAGCCGAAGGAGAAAACTTTTTAATTAAGATAAAAAATCGTTATTGATTTTATAAATTTCGAAAAAAACTTTAAAGGATATAAATATGTTATATTCGTTATTAATAGGTACTTAAGCTTTATTTAGGATATATATTTTAAGAACCGAAAGCAAAAGATATTAATTAAAGCGTTTCGATATTTTCTAGGAATTTTAAAAAACCAGGATAAGGTTTTTCTATAAGTAATTAAATACGATAATAAAATTTTGAAAAATTATTACTTTCGAAATATGCTTTAATTACTTTTTTTTAATATTAAACTTAAGCCTTTAATATCGTATACCCAGGTTTAGAACGGGGGTGTAAAGCGTTTAAAGGATGTAATTAAGGAGAAAGTAATTATAATACGAAATAGCGTTAAATTACCTTTATTTTTAATCGTATACATTTTTAAAACAATAATATATCTGTATAACTATACCCTTAAATACGTATTTTTTTAGCAAAGCTTATACGAAGTTTATTATATTTACCTGGCGTATAAAAACGGTATTATAATGCTTAATTAGAAGCCTTAATAAGCCCATTTGCGAATATACGGCTATATAATTTACATTATAATAATTACCGCTATAAAAAAACGGAAATTTTAAAAACTAAATTTTAAAGCATGGATTAATTTCTTTATCGGTTAACGATTTACTAATATTTACGAAATTTAGAACCTGTTGATTAATAAGGTTGTTATTATTCGAAACGTATAGTTTAGCGAAAAGGTTACTTTTTTAAATAATATTAAAAACCTAAAAAACGATTTTTTTTTTGTTACGGAAAACGAATTACAGAATTTATTACGATAAATAAAGTTATTTAATTAGGCTTAAAGCTATTTATATATCTATTTTTAAATGGAAAATAAAACTTATGTGGGATAATTTAGTTACCGGTTAAATAGGAAAGATAATTCCAAAGTAATATAGGCGCTAAAGACGTACGGGATAAAAAAAAACAAGTTTATTCGTATAGGATTAATTACCCTTATATAACCGTTATGTTCGAATTATTTCCATCCCTTAAATTATTACCGCTATTAATATTTACTTTAATAATTATTACAATTAATGCGTTAACGGAAAGAATAAAGGTAACTTTAAGTTTCTGTTAAACTATTTAACTTAATATAACGGTAAAAAACGAAGATACTTTATAAGTTATAAACGTAAGTTTTCCGTATATTCCATACCGAAATGATATTATTCGAAACGATTATAAGGTATAAAAAGCCGTTTTTAATATAAAACGGTTGGCCTATTTTATAAGTACAATCGATAACCGGCTAGTAAATTGCGGAAATTTAAGGAAGTTAATTACTCGAAATACGCGTTATCTTAATCGGAAAAGTTTTAATATTTTATTATATATAAAAATATGTAAATCGCTAAACCGGGTATATAGGCGTAACTTACCGCTACTACCGCAAGGCCATAAAAAGCTAAATATATACCCGTTAAAGGAGATATTTCGTAAAGCCAAAAAGGCTTATTTATAAAGTTATAAGGAAATGCGATCTTAAGAAATAATTAATGAATTTTTGCTAAAGGGAAATAAATTTTAAAATATATATATATATATGTTTATAAGTTTAATAAATATAACTAGCTATAAAAATATAAAGTACGTTTCGTGGTACGAAATAATTAATAACTTAAAGCCGTTTATGATAATATATACGTATTTATTTTAACTGGAAAGTTATTTAAAACGTTAATCGTTACGGCGGCTAAGTTTAACCTAAAGCTTAAATAATATAACGCTATTAACGCTTTTATTAATATTAATTTACTTTACGAAATATATATAAAAACGCCCTTAGGGTACCTTTAACGTAGGAAGATTTTCCTAAATAGGAAGGTTTTATATAGTTTAAAGGAGTTGCTATTATTATAAAAGAAAAACTTTACCGGAACGTTTAAGAAATTAAAACTTAGTTCCGTTCTTTATAAACCTTATTGTTTTATTCGTTAAAAGGTATTTTTTTTTTCGTAAACGATATTATATAAGGGAATGAAAAGGACTAGCCATTCCGCCACATAATCAAAAGATCAGCAGTTCCAACGCCATAGTGGCGTTAGAAGTCCTTGTCCGTATTTAAGTAGGATACGCCCCGGGGCCCATATCCTTACATTACTTCCCCCTTTATAGGGAAGTTATCCCGACTTTATATCGCTATCTTTTTATTAACCTTAACTCCTTTAATATTCGGTAATCCCTCGGCGATACGCGTTATAAATACGGCTTAAACGCGTTAAACCTCTAAGGACAAAACGCGTCCCAAGCCGCTGTACCGTCGATTAATCGCCGACCGGTCGTAATACGATTAGAACAACCCCTTATAACCATTATTTAGTGGTCGGCGGTAACCAGTTACCGACCTTTACTTGGTTCCCGGGCTAGGTTTGCTTTGCCTTATAAGCGTAACGAAAGCTTAACCGCCTCGACGACCAATCTTAAAATCCTGGTATTTTTCAGCTTTTTTTGGATTCGAACCTTAAACTTGGTCGCGGCTGGTTGGCCAATGTACCTAAATGGCGTTAGAACAATGTAAGGAAATGAAAAGAACTAGTTATTCCGCCATATAATTAAAAGATTAGCAGTTTTAACGCCATAATGGCGTTAGAAATCCTTGTCCGTACTCAAGTAGGATACGCCCCGGGGCCTATATCCTTATATATTGTTATAATATATCGTAAGGAAAATTAAGACTTTGTCGATTAGTTAATTTAGCAAATTCGGAAACGGTATACCTTTACAGGGGTAAGGATTTATAATAGTTTTTCGGTATCGAAATAATTAAAGATAGGCCTAATAGGAAAATCTGGTTATTTTAATTTAACTTTATAAATAAATTAATTAACTTAATTTTTAAAAAAAGTTTAAATAATTTCCCAAATATATTAATAACAAGTATTAAGTTATTACTAAATCCTGATTTAGCTTATCTATGTTTTATTAATAAATACCAGAAAAAAATCGGTTTTATTTTATAGATAACGATTAATATGCAAACCGATATATTCTTTACCGTATCCCGATTTACCCGTTTTAATTTAAATCTTAGCGACGTATATTATAAAGCTGTTAATTAAGTTATATATACTTAATCGGGAGTAAAATATTAACGTTATAGTTCGGAGGCGAAGATTCGTTAAATATTTAAAGTAATACCTTTTTTACGGATAATACGATTAATAGAAAAAGTTCTTAAACTTACGTTATAAAGTTATTTAAAGAAATAATAATATAGCGGGCAAATAAATAAGATATAATAATTATTTTTGTAACCGAAACGGAATTATTATTTTTTGCGTAAATTATAAAAAAAGCCTTATTTAACTTTCGATTAATTAAAAAACTAACAATTACTTTAAATGTTAGATTATTAAATATATAATGCGATAATTAAAAAATAATACGATTTATTAACGTTAACGTTACCTTATTATAAAAAAAATTACGGCATATAAATATATATAATTATTAATTATAAAAAGCCGTAAAAAGGGATTTAATTAAAGTGAATTATATACTTACGGGCGATATACTAATTAGTAAACTAATTAAAACGTTATTACGCAAACCGTTTAAGCACTTTAAAAAATAACTAAAACTGGTAAATATTACGGAAGCTTTTAAGCGATAAAGGAATATTTTACGATTAATTTTAAAAAAGAAATTAACTAATTAAAAGGATTTAATTACCAGAGAAAAGGTTAAATAAAAAGCTATAACTTTAGAAAAAAATAATATATAACGATTAATGCCATAAATATTTCAAGGCGTTAAAAGGGTATGTTAGTTAGTAAAAGGTATTAAACGCACCCTATATACGGAAAGGGTTCTTTTAATCGGAAAATATATATTCCGTTGCTAAGCTATATAAAAGCTATACGCGTACGAAAAACATACGCAAGTAAGCCTAATACAACAACACAACTAATGTCCCCTATATCTGACAGCTTCCGCTGTTTAATTACTTTCGGATTTAGGCTGAAGAATTGACCGTTGTATTAGCAAAAGTAATGATATCCCGTTGGCTCTATTCGAATGTGTTGTATTTGTATAAGAAACGCTAGGTCCTGAATAGGTTAGATGGGTAAGGAGTACCTGACTAGGATGTTTAACTTACCCCTTAGACGTAGTACCCCTAATACTGTCAGCTAGCCACTGCACCAAAAGACTGGATTGATAAGTGCACTCTTATCGGGCTACTTATCTGACAAATACCATAGTACATACATTCATACAGGATTAGGTGATCAAAGAGTGTTCTGGAGACAAAGGATGTCCTAGGCAGCATTCTGCATTCCGGACCCACCAGCCGGACCCACCTGAAGGCACTAACTGCCGACATGACCTCATATTTACGACTCTGCTGTTATTTACGTTGTTAATCCTCGCTTCCCTCCTAACGTATTCCTAGCTTATAAAAATGAGATTTGTTATTTTTGCAGTGGTCCCACTTTTTACACCTGCTACCACCTGCCACACCGCCGCCACCTGGCAATACAATTATAT
Source organism: Monosporascus sp. CRB-8-3 (assembly GCA_004155055.1). Taxonomy (NCBI): domain Eukaryota; kingdom Fungi; phylum Ascomycota; class Sordariomycetes; order Xylariales; genus Monosporascus; species Monosporascus sp. CRB-8-3. The sequence continues at coordinate 19,904 of QJNZ01000257.1, forward strand.
ATAGCTGTAATTATAATTATAATTATAACTTCTTTAATTTTTTCAAAGCTTCGCAGTAATAATAATAATAATAACAATACCGTTACTACGCTATATTTCGCTATTATAGCGGAAATCCCGAATTCCGAAAAAGAAGGACCTTAAGGCGAGTATTTTATTAATTCTTAAAAAGCCGTTTACGCCTATATTTAATAATAAGCAAAACGTTATAGCTATAGTATTAAACGTAATTAATATAGTAATTATCGTTACGGGAAATTTATTCGAATAACTATTTCCTATAACTGCGAGACGGTTAAAAAAACTAAAATACCGGTAAACGAATTAATCAAATTACGAAAAAAGTCGGTTATACGTAACGTAGCTATATAAAAACTACGGTTAAAACGGATTAAAAGTTTGCTTTCGCATTAAACTATTTTTAAGATATATATAATTATATTTACGATTTTTTTAACGATATAATCTTAAACGACGGCTTAAGCGATCGTATATATAAACGCTTTATAAATAAATAAAAACGTTATATTAAATATTAATATAAAATCGCTAATACGGTTTAAGTTATTATAATATCGTTACGTATAATATTTATTTACCTTTTTATATACGAAAAAATTAAAAACGTTCATAATTATATTTTTAAAATAAAGTTGAAATTTTTTTTTTTAAAGCCTAAGTATTTATTATAAAACGTAAAAATAAAAATCGTTTTTACCGAATCGTTAACGGAAAGATTAATCCTAACCGTATTATTAATATATTATAAACGTATTTAGAGTATATCGAAATATAACGATATTTTTAACGTATTATTATCATGGATTATATATATAAAATTAACCGTTATAAAATACCGTTTATAAATATTACGAATTATACGAACTATAAAAACGTTTTTAATATAACGTTCGACGTTATTTAAAATAAAATAAAAGCATTATTTTAAATAACTATTTTAATAATATATATTCTTTTTTTTAAAAACTTAATACTTTATATCTTAATATTTTCGTTTCCGATTTCGACAAAATACTTAAAAACGTAATATTAAATATATATTTTATATATAAAATAAAAAAGTATCCCTATTAAGGAAAACGGTAATAATAACCCCCTTAAGGACGGTAACGGTATTAGCAGTAAGGAAAACACCTTTTTAATCCTTAATAAGAACTTAGAAAATAACGATTAATAAAATTTTCGATATTTAAATAATCTCGTACGTAATAATTAACTTTATTCCTTAAAGATATTAGCTTTCTTTATTTTTTATAACCGTAAAGGATATTTATTATATTAGTAATATATAATATATTTATAAATCGAAAATTTTTTTTGCGTGATTTAATAACGTTTAATAAATAAATTAGGTAATAATTAATAATTTATTATTAAATATTTAAAAGATATATAGTTTTTTATTTATTATTAATAAGTTAATTACTTTATTATACGATATTTTAATTACGGTAATTAAATAAGCTTTTTTACAAAATTTAACTATAATTTCGTTAAACGTTATTTATTTAATTAGCCTAATAACTTTTTCGCTATAAATAAAACTTTTATAAGAATAATCGATAAATAAAAAAACGAAATTTTATTATGTAGCAGTTAATTATATTATTTAATTTTCTTGCGATTTTATTAGTTATAAATAAATAAAAGTTATTACATTTCGTTATTTAGAAAAAGTTACTAACTTTTTAACTAAATAATATTACCGGGCGTTATTATAGTTTTTAACGCAAGCTAATTTTATATTTTAACCGTTACTATCGTATACAAGTACCTTTATTATATAATATAATATATTATACGTTTATACTATATATTATAATATTTACTTAATATTTAAAAATCTTTATATTAAAAGGTAGTTAATAAATAATAATAACGAATAATAATATATACGACGAAATTTAATAAAGAAGTTATATAATTTAAAAATGTTATTAATAATATATAAATTAACGAAACCCCCTTTCTATTTAACCGTAAATTATAAGTTACTTAAATACGTAATCATTTTCGTAACGCCCCGATAACCTTATTCGAAACCTTTTACTTAAAAACTCGACGATCTTATATATACCTAAATTTTTACGAATTATTCCGTTATAAGTATTTATAGTAAAAACCCGTTAATGAATTCGAAAATAATATTACGCCGTAACGTAATTACGTTTTAACCCGGGGTAACGCTTAAGGTAATACGTTATTTATATTACTTACAATGTCGCAAATAATTGTAATAAAAAAATAAGGCCGAAACCGTAATAATAAAGTTATATATTATTATAATAAATGCGATAAATACGATAAACGTGGAAAAAGTAACGGACGAGGTAATACGTAAAACATAATAATATCTATAACCTTATTGGCGCCTATAACGCTTTTTATAATACTTAAAGTAACGATAACCTTAACTATTACGGCTATTTTAAACCTTAAACGCCGTTAATAAAAACTCGTTATTATTACGTACCGTTTTTAATATATAACAAGTTATTTCGAATTAAAGCTAGGCGTAGAAGTACTTGATTCGACTATAGATAATATAATTAACTTAATTGACGATAATTAGTTATTATATAAGTTTATAAAATTATTAAAACGTTTTAAAATACCTTAATTCTAAGAAATATTATTATAATAAAGCTAAATTTATAATAACTTTTGTTAATAAAAATATATCTTAATAAATTAATTAAAAATAAATATATTTTATCAATATTTTATATAAGAGGGTTTTTAAAAGAAGACTAGGTATAAATAAACAGGTATGCCAGGTATATACTAGGTGGAAGTAGGGCTACTATAAAAATAGTAAAAGGTTTACTGCAGAAATAGCAAATCTTATAAAAAAAAGGTATCTTATTTATAATGCCTAATAAGTTTATTCCTATACTATTCGTAACTATTTATTTTATTAGCGAAAGTAAACACGAACTTATCTTTTAATACCTTAATTCTTTCGCTATTTTTATTAAATAAGTAAAAGAAAATTAACGGTATTAATTAAGATATTAATAATATCACCTTTAGCTTTATAATAATAAAGAAAGCTGTTATAATTCGAATAAAATCCGCGTAACGTCTTTAATATAACGCTGTAATTTTTAAGCGTATCAGTAATATTTATTTATTTAAACACCGAAAGTAAGTTAACCCGATCAGATAACTTAAAAAAAAGTACTGGAATTTTTACGACATTACGGATATTAGCAGGTTCTCGACTGCGAAATAAATATTAACTTTTATAAATTTATAATTTTTAACTTTTAATTTATTTATATCAGCTTAAAACGGAATTTTTTCTTTTTATACTATCGTTAATCTTATTAGTATTTAAGGTTTTAAGTATTAATTATAAGAGATTTACCATTTCTGTAGTAAACCTTTTACTATTTTTATAGTAGTTTTACTTTTACCTGGCATATACCTAGTATACCTGCCAGTTTGTACTTAATTTTCCTTTAAAGACCTTTTTATTTTAAATATTTAGCAAAATGTATTTGTTTTTAATTAATATAATAAAATATACGTTTATTAATAAAACTTATAATAAATTTTAATTATATTATAATCATATTTTTTAAAACTAACGTATTTTAAAACGGTTTAATAATTTTTTAACTTGTTAACAGTTACAGTAATTAAATGTAGGAATCTGGCGAATAGCGCATAGTTGTTCTAAAAAAGACTAAAGACGTCTAAAGGCAATCGCCCTTATATATACATTTAGCTGCACAAAGGATAGTTCTTAGATAAAGGTTATCCTAGGCAGCAGCTACGGCCTAGACGTACCAGCCGCAAACACCTAAAAGAATTAATTACCGATACGCTCTTTTACGTCAAGTAATCTTATCTACGTAATTTTTAAAATTAAATTTAAAACTTTAAGAGAATTTATAAAAAATTATTAAAATCTTTAATTTATATAAAATTTAAACTTTTATCTTTATCATTCTTATTGAAAATAAAATTACGCAATTAACCGTTATATTAAAAAACCGGCTTTTTTACTTTATTTTTTTATAGCCGTATTAAAATACGGGGTCTATGTTTTCCGAAATATTTTAAACCCGGTTAGGCGGTAATATAGGAAAAGGTTTTATATACGCTAGCCTATTACATTAAAATTTTATAACTTTAAAAATTAAGTTTATTTTTAAACTCTCTTTTATAAAAAAATATGAAATAATTTTTTCCGGTTAATTAAAGGATATTACGTAATCATAAGCTATATATAAAATATTAATACTTTTAAATAAAAACTAATATAAAGAATTATAAATATATATAAAGAAGAAATTTTATAAAGAGTTAAAGCCTTAAAATTAATAAATAAGTAAAAACCTTTAGATAATTATGAGAAAAATACCGCGGTTATCGCTATGAATATCGAAAAATAGGTTATTATAAAAACCCCTATTGTTTTATATAAAAAATTTAATAAATTATTTTATGTTAATTAGTTTAATTAAATTTTAAATACTTTTTATTATATTTTTTTTTAAAATTTAAATTAATTATAAACTGTTCGAAGTTTATTTTAAAAAATAACTTTATAAATTCGTTAATAAAATTACCTTTAGTTTTTATATATTAAAAGTTAATATTTCCTTTTCGGATTTCTAAAAGTACGTAATAATATTTAATTTACATATAACGTTTTTTTCCTATTACTTATATATCTTTTATTTAATTAAACCTATTTATATTACATATTAAAATTTAAATAAAATTTTTAAATATAAACCTTAATTTTATTAAAAAGGCTTTAATCTTAATTGCTTTTATAATTATTATTTCTATTTTTATATATTTTATAACTTCGAAATTTATAAAATAAACATTTTAATTATAAAAAATATAAAACTTATAATAAATTTTAGTAATTTATAAGTATTTATAATATTTATATATATTATTCCGAATAATTTTAAATTATTAAATTTATAATATAAATAATCTTTTTAACTTTCGATACTGAAAAAATATATTTAATATACCGTTTAAATATTTCGGTAATTTTTTTTTTATATTTTTAATATTTAAAAAACGGATTATGTATAAACCTTTACTAAATTAACGTTATAAACGGTAACGTATTACATAAGCTAATAAACCAAATAAACTCGTAAACCGTTTTTATTAATATCTTAACTACCTAACTTTAATTATTAATTTTTTAATATTTACAATATAAAACGTTTTATAAAAGAATTTAAAATAAACTTAATTATTTAATTTAAAAAACGAAAGTTAAAATTTAACTTTAAAAAGTTATATTCTATATATAACGTCCCTAAATATTTTATAAAAACCCGATATCACGGTTAATACGCCCGAGCCGATATTATCTTCCATTTACGAAAATTAACATTAACCGAAAAAAAATTTATTATCGAACAAATCTTAAATTTAGATACGTAAACGTTTTTTATCCGGCGTTAATACCTTAAAAATATAATAAATTTGTTACTTACGTAACGTATTACGGAACGCGTTAAAATTAATTAAATATCGAAGTTTATTAAACGGTAAAAAAAACTTAAAATACGTTTAAATCGAAAAATTAATTATTAAAAAATATTATATAAAAATCCAAAAATATTTCGCAAATAATTCGAATTTATTCGGGTTATTATTATAAAATACTGTACTATAAAAAAAATATTTATAATTTCGACGAAATTAAATTTTTAATAAAGTTTTTTATAATAATTGGTATGATAATTATTAATACCGAAAAACGTAAAAACTTTAAATAAATTTAATAAAAAAATAAAAAATAAATTAAATTTATTAAAATTATTAATTCTTAAAATTAAATTATATTATTATTTATTATTATAATAAAGAAAAATTACCATAAATTTTAATTTTATAATAACTTATTATTAATAACCGATTAGAAAATCGTATTAAATAATAATAATTAAATAACGAACGAATTAAATTTAAAATAAATTTAATTTTTTAATTAATATATTCGAATACGTACGAAAAAATCGAAAGGTTTTTTTATTTTTGATAATTATGAAAATTATTATTTAATAAAATTAAAAGAATATTACGTTAATTACGAAATTATTATATTTTATATACTTGCGTATTTTTCGAATAAGCTTTAATTTTTTAACGTATTTCTTTTTTAAAACGGGTTTATTGCTTATATATCGAAAACCTAATACAACGTTATTATATTTATATCGTTAAAAAAAATTTCTTTACCGGTTTTTACGACGTGTTTAAAATTATTATAACGTTCGATAATATTAAATCCGGATTTACGAAAGTTAATTTCGTTTTATTCGATTTTAATACCGTTTTTTCTAAATTTGAATTTTTTTTAATTATACTTATATTAACTGTTTTCCCGTTAACCTCCGCTGGTTTTATTCGTTCCTTACTTATAAAAACGTTTAAAAATATTAAAAAAAACGATAAAATAAAGACGTTATTTACAAAAAAGAATTAAAAATTACCAGGGTAACTCGCCGACAAAAATCGTTAAATCGGTGAATTTTTTAACAAAAATTAACTTGTTACTTTTATACGAAATTGCTTTTTTTCGAAAAAAAGTTACCTAATTACGTAAAATAAATTACATCTCAAGTAAACGTCGAAAAACTAAAAATAAACGTATTTAAAAAAAAAGATATTTACTATATAAAAAGAATAAACTCTCTTAATCGAAAAAAAAGAAAATAATAAAAAAATGCAACTAACATCCACTAAAAATAATCGTTACAAAAGGGTTAAAACGAAAAAACGGAAATATAACGTTTACGGTAAGCCCGGACATAATACGCGTACTTATAAAGAAACTATAGAAACGTTTAGCGAAAAAAAATCCTATTAATTTTAATCGATTTAATATATCATAATTAATTAATTCGAATTTGTTATTAAAAGGGGCCAAAAAACGGCCCGCGAGCTTATTTAGCTCGCGAACTTATATAATACGTTATATTTAATTTAATATTATTATCGAACACTTATATTTCCTTATTAAGTTTATATAATTAAACTTTTCTTTTCTAATTACGCCGTTATATTTTATAATATACTTTAAATAATTTTTAACTAATAATATAAAGTTTTTATTTATTTTATATAAACTAATAATTTTTAATAATTCAAATAATAAAATCTTTAAAACATTATTTATAACAACTGAAAATTAAGAAATTATTTACGAATAAACTAATAATGTTTTTTAATTTAAAATTATAATATATCGTATTATTTGAAATTAATAAACGAAAACTTTATGTTACAAATATTTTTCCTTCCCTTTCCTACCAAATAATTCCGGCCTGCTTTAAGTTATATAATAAGCTTATTAATTTAATAACTTTTTTAAAAAAAAACCTATATATTTTCTTATTTTTTAAATTCCTATCAAAATATTCGTTTAATATCAGAAATTATTATATATAAATATTTTCCTTCAACTTACCGTTTAAATACGTAATAATAAAATTTATTTAAAATATATACTCCTTTTAAAAGCAATTAACGTTATTAAAAAGTTTTAATCTGTTATTTTTACGGCACTTATTACGGTTTCGTTATAATTAATTCCTTTTCGTTATAAAAATTCTTTTACGTAATTACGTACTTTATATTTATTAAAATTTGTTATAAACGTGTATTTTTTAACATTGATTTTATATTTATAAAACCCCTTTAAATAGCCCTGTTAAAAAACGTAAACTTTAAGGTTTTATGTAAAAAGCGTTTTTTACTTTCTATAAAAATAATCTTCAGTTATATCTTTCGTTCTAAATTTTTTATAATTTCCTTTAAAATTAAACTGTTGTTTATAATTCTAAATAACTTATAAATATTAATATTTAATATATTAAGTATTTATTCGTATTTATAAACGTTTCGAATAACTTAGTTAACGTTTTTATAATTATTAAAACGGTTTTTATAGTTACTTAAGGTTAATAAATTAAAATAAAAAATATATAAATTTCTTTTATTTTCGCCTTTTTGAATTAAAGCTAATTTTAACTTTTAAATCATCTTTGAAACTTTATTTAAAGCTTTTAAAACATTCAAGTTGAAATTTTTTTTTTCGTGCGTTTCCTTTTATATTTAACCTATTTAATTTCTTTATTTATATCGTTCTTTAAAATAACGTTATTATCCTTATTTTTCGCTTTTACGCCCGGTTTTTAACGGTATTTCAAATATTTTTATACGGGCTATAAAAATAATCGGATAATATTCTTAAAATTAAAAAGTTTACTAAGTCTTTTCAGGTTTTCGTAAATAGTAATATATAATATTATAAATAATTTACTGCCTTGTAATAGTTATATTTATAATTATATATCGTTTAATAATTTAATAATAATTTTTACTTTATACATTCTTAATTTTCTTAATTTAAATCGATAATTTTAATTAATTAAAATGCTATACCAATTATTATAAATTCGAAAATAATAGTGATAAACATTATATAATTTATTCGATTTAAATGCATTTTTAAAATATTTAATTAATATTATATCCTTTATCGTAAATTAATTTATCTTATTAATAAGATACGGTATTATTTGTATTATAAAATCTCAGAAATATATAAAAACCTTTATTTTTTATTTCATAATTCCGTTTTAATATTACTTATATACGTTAAAAATTACTAATTCGATATTTTTTGTAATGTAAAATTTTTAATTATTATTATACCGAATTTCCTGTCGTTATTAATGTATAAAATTATATTTTTTTTACGTGTAATATTTTCGTTCGATAATAACCTTTTTAAACGTTTTATAATTGGTGTAATATACGTATCTAAATTTTATTAATTTTAATTTTTATTTTAAAACGAATAATATCTTTTATAATATAATAAATTAATTAAAATAAAATTAGAGTAACGGGTATTTTCGATATTAAAAAACCTTGATATATAAAATAAATAAAGATACGATATTAATTTCAAAATTAAAAGATTATGCAAGGTCTTTAGATTCAAGTCGTATTATTCCGGCTGAGCCAAAGATACGAAGTAATTATACAAATAATTAACACGATAAATACTCTACCCAGTATCTTCGAAAACGGTAACTATCAATGGTTTTCCCGGTGAATTAAAAGATTATTAATTCTAAACTTTAATGAAAATATAAATATTGAACTCTACCCTATAAAAGTAACGGTATATATCGTTATAATTAGTTCTTCTTTATTTAGCGAATCCTTTTAATTTATAAAATTTATAATAAGACATTTAACCTTTAAAGTCTTATTATACCTCATAAGTATATTACGTAGCCGATACGTTTAATAGTTTATTACCTAAAATTAACTTAATAATTAAATTATTTTCGATTTATCTTTTAACTTTTTTTAATTTATAGCCGCCTTTTTCAAGGCATTAAACCTTAGTTTTTTAAGATATATTAACGTATAAATTTAAAAATATATCTTAATTAATGTTTAAAATATCATAAAATAAGTAAAAGTATAAAGTTAACTTTAAAAGTATAACTTTAAAACTTTAAATCTTAATTAAGATTTAAATATTAAAATTTACTTTATAAAAGTAGCTAAATATATCGTTATGAATATAGTACTCTAATAACTTTAAAGCTATAAAAACGTAATCTTGAATATAATAATTTATAATTAAACTTTTAAAATATTAAAATATCTTTACTTTTAAACTTTAAACTGATAAAGTTAAAAGATAAAAGTCATATTTACCGGTGGTTATTCTAGTTATAAATAAATAAAGTAAAATTAATAATATATAAAATCTTATTTCAAATTCTATTATATATATTAATATATATATATTACAAAAATATGAAAAAATATAAAACATTAAAATAAATAATAGTTAATATTAAACATTATGTATTTTTCTTTTATTTTACTTATTTTATATTTAAGGTTTTCTATTACTTTTTACTATTTATACTTTTTTATAAAATAGTTATATTCGAATTTATTTTATGTTTAAAAATATTAATATTTAATATATAATTTAATTATATTTATACTGTTTTATTCTTCGTTTAGTTTTATTAATTTCTTTTATTTACTTATTAAATTCCTTTAATATTAAGTATAAAAAGATTAAATGTTAATAGTAACTTATTAGTAAAAATAAATAAAAAGCTTCATATTTTTTATGTATGATATAAGTTATTATTCATAATTAACTATAATTATAAATAGTAAAAAATTAAAAATGAAGTTCTATAACTTAGAAAATTATTTATATATTATTATAATTAATAATCGTTAAAAATAACAATTATATAATATTTATTATAAATTAAAATATATAAGGTAAAGTGCTATTAAGGTATTTAGCTATATATATATATACAGCTAATCCGTTTATTATATATATATATATATAAATAGTTTTATATAAACGTAACCGGGAAGTACCTTTTAAAAATCGTTTTTTCTTAGCTAAGAACCGGAAAAACGTAATGTAGGTTTTTAATACGGTAATAAACAAATAGTAGGTATACGTTACCTCAGCTAGCTTAGGCCTCCCTGGCTCGTTTTCCTAATTTTTTCAAAGTTACTTAAGTACCGCTTTATAACTCTAAATATTAACCAATTAAATCTTAAATCCCTGTAACGAACCAGTGAGGTCTGAGTTGTAGTTATGCGAAAGAGGGGTCCGTTTAATATATTTATTTTTTTGAAAAAACGAAAATTTATAATAACTTAATAATTAGACGCTTTTTGTAAATATATATATATTTATACGGTTACTTTGATTATGGTATATTATCAATATTATTTTGGTTTTGATTAGGATTTATTTGTTACTTTTAAATTTTAACGTGTGCAATAATTATAACCCGAACCTATTGCGTTTTCGTTACCGTTGTTAAAATATAATAAATTCGAATTTTCTTAGTTTTACTGCGTTACGCCTTTAGAACAGAATATACGTACGTATATATTAAATTTTTAGTATTAATATAAAAAAATTAATATGATATTTGAAAATTTTATTCGTAATTAGGTTTTTTGCGACGATATAGGCCGAGTTATTAATTCGACCGTTCGGATTAACTGGTTAATTAACGTATTAAAAAAACGAATATATGATAAGTTATTAGTATGTAAAAGTTGGTAGAAGTTTATAATTTTTGTTAATTAGGATTTTTTATACGAAAATATTACGATATATTACAGGGTGAATTTGTAGTTTTCGTAAAAGGCCCCGGATTCCGCCGTTTGCTAAAGGATTTATTATTTGATGTTAATACGATTTATATTATTTTGGATAATAATAAACGATTTGTACAAACTTTGGTTTTTAATTAGTTTAAGTTTTTAAATTAGGTAATTGTATATTTAAGAAAAAGGTGGTAGTTGTATAGTACGAAACGGAAAATGAAACGGTTTCGTAGTAATAACGATCCGGAGGTTTTTATATATTTTTTTTTATAGTTTTAGTTATTATAGTTAAGATAATTTCTAAGATTAATGGTAATTATTTGTTTTATTTATTAGGTAGGTTTTTATTATTTTCGGGTATATTACGGAATGGGATTAATATATTAAAGGGGTTAGGTATTTACGAAAGTTATTATGCGTTAAATAAAGATGTAAACCGATTATTAAAGGAAGTTAAGGTAACCGTATTAATTTTTTTATAATAATACGGTTTTAATTGAAATAGGTTATGTTTTACCGTTAGGTATAATAGGACGATATCGTGTTTTGGTACGATAACTTTAATGTTTAGGATTATGTTGGTAATATAATACTTTGATACGGTTCCGTTATGCGGAATATTATTACTGTTTTTGTCCGTTACTATAACCGTATTTTTAAAGGAAAGTTGAAGTAGTTTATGTTCCGTTTTAATTAATATTATAAGATACAATGGTTTTACGAAACGTTATAATAATATCTGATATTATTTAATATTTCCCGTTAATTTATAATTAATATTATCCGGATTTTATTTTTTATTTTTGTTAATACGTTTTATAAGTATAATAAGTAAAAGTTTTCCAGTTTTCCCAAATTAAAGCGTATATTATATAATAAGTGCCGTTCGATTTCGTTAATTGCAGTTGATAAAGATAAAGGTAGATTTAAAAAAGAATAATTTTATCGGTTTTCGAAATGTTTTATTTTATTTATAAAAATTAAAAGATAATTAATTATATCCGGAAAATACAGGCTAGTTAAACCGAATCAGCCGATTTATATAATAGGAAACGGTGGTTTCTTTTTGTTCTTGCTTTGTTTTATATATAGATGAATTTCTTATTTATATTTGTACGTATTTATTGGTTTGATAATATAAGCGGAGCATATATAACGTAAGCGACCTTAAAGGTAGACCGTTGGTTTTTAAATAAAATAATATAGTTATATTAAAAATTATTTAAGTTTTATTTATTTAAGCTTTTTATCCTTTATATATATAACGTTTGTATATTTGCGTTATTTTTGCAGGAATTATACGTCCGATACGAATTATTTATAAAGGAAGCGTTTGGCGTATACGGAGTTGTTAAGAATATTTCGATTAAAGATTTTTTTTTTAAAGTTTAGCTTACCGAATTTATAGAGTATATATATTCCCGGTTAATTATCGCCCAGTTCGAGATTATCGCGTATGATATAATTTCTAAGTATTTTAGTTACGTTAGATAAATAGGGGAGGTATTACGGGGTCCTGATTAGAACGTATTAATGGATAAGGATCTTTTTAATAAAAGTTTTCTGTCGTTATTTGTTAATAATATGTTACCTGGTAATATAGATAAGTTAATAAACGGTTTGTAAATATTTTATTTTTTAATTAGGGAATATAGTTTATTTATGTTATTTTTTAAACAGCGCAATTCTGATTAAAACGTACCGAATAAGGCTTTTTTATCGGATAGCCGTAGGGCCGGAGATATCTTTAGTGCGGACGATATTCCGTAAAGCGATAATTTTTTTAATCTTATTAAAAATAATAATTAACCGTTAATCGATATTGTTTTTATTAATAAAAAGTTTTAAAGTTATTATTACTTTTTTTAAGAAATTTAGATTTATTTTATATCTTTCCTATATTATACGATATAACGACGTTAATTATATTAAGCGGTTAATACCGATATTATTATTATTTTTTATAAAGCCGGTTAATATAATTACGGTAAAAAAATACTTTATTTCGATTGGATATTACGTTTTGTAGTATTAAATTTGGTTCGATAGAATTTAGGGAAAAAATATAGAAAACATTGAATCGAAAGAGCGAATATTATAATTTATCGCTTGTTGGTAACTTTTGCCGGTTAAAAAATAATATATATAATGTTGATACTGTATTTTTCCGCGATTCGTTTTTGGTTAAGTACCGTGTTTTTTTATAACGCGAATTTTATGCCCGTTATGTTTTTTCGTAAAATAGGCGGTATGTTATTCGGGACTTTCGTAACGAAATTCTCGACCGCGTTTATTTTTTGTTTTATAATTTTTAACTTATTAAAAGATATTTATTTCAGATTAAAAGGGATAGCTGGGAATCCGAAAATATTTTAATTGCAGGCCGTAAAATTATAGAAATTAAGTTTGTTAATTTTAATAATACCGTACTTATTATTAGTAACGAAGGTAGACTTAATTAGCTAGATATAGTAAAGGACGAAAATTAACTTGTAAATAATTTTAACGTAATTATCCGAAAAGTTTTTAATATTAAATTCGTTAAAAATAATTTAATTTCGGACGACCGTAATATTTTGCATATAGAAGAAAGTTATAATCTTATAGTATAAATTGTAAATAACTTAATAAATAGTTTTAATTAAGGCGGTTTGCTTTTATTATTATCGTTATCGGATAAGTAAAATAAGGATTTATCGAACGAAAACGAATTATTGTTATAGCTTTTTATTTCCTTGTTATTTTTATATCTTATTAAAACTGATACGGGGATTTTGCAATATTTTTAATATTAATACAACTGGGTATATTACGTAATTTTGATTAATTACGTTTTATTTGTATATTTCATTTGTAATAATGTTATATAAGTTTTTCGTATTAAAATAAATTAACGTATTAATAATATCGTATAATTTCGTATTAATTTATATATCTTATTTGTACTTAATGTACTAACTAACTTTTTTACGTATTTGGTAAGATTTTTTTATTTTATTCTGCTTTTTTTCGCGTATTATCGTAATTTATATATTAATAATTTCTTTTATATTTTCGGAACTTAAGATTCTGTTCGTTTTAAACGTAATATCCGCGTTTAAGACCTTTTAGAAATCTTTATTCGGATTATATAACAATGCCGAATATTTAGGGATTACGTATAAATATTTTTCGCCGCGTTTTTATATACAGTTTATATATTTATCGCCCGTATAATTTTGAAAATTAAAATATTTATAAAACGGCTATATAATATATATTTCTTAATTAATTAGCCCGGTTTATAAAATTATAAACTTTTTTTCGTATCGTTTATAAGGTGCTTGGTTTATATATCCTTTTTGTTAAATTATAAAAACCGTAATTAATTAAAAGTCCGTAATTAGCTTGGTAATTTAATAATTTATAGGGCCGGTATAATCCGTTATAACGTAAATCTTATTTTACCGGTTATTACTATTTAAAATATTTCGAACTATATTATTAATATTTAATGTTTATGTAAATGCCGCGTTTTTATATAATAAAAAGTTTTATTTATAACATAAGCTTTTCGTAATGCCGTTAAGTTTGTAAATTTTAATTAATCGTAAAATTTTCAAATATATATTCCTATTAATACTAAAACGTAAGGTATTTATATTTTTTAATTTTCTATTATATTAATATAGTTTTATAATATATACCTGGTATTTAAAATCGGTTACGCATAATACGTATTTTCCGTAAAGAATATTTTATATTTTAAGATAATCGAATATTATGTAAATAATACAAAAACGCTTTAATTAAGACGAAACCGCAAAGTACGTTATGCCGCGGATTTTGGTGATAATTCTTGCTGTTTTTTAGATTAGGCTTTTATTACCTGTCCTTGGGGTTGTTTTGGTAATAATTATAGCTATTTATAAGATCGGCTTTTCGTTACCCGTTTTTAAAGTTATTTTAATAATAGTTCCGGTTATTTGTAAAATCGAGTTTTTATTATTTGTTTATAAATTTGTTTTTAAGGGGTATTGTTAATAAATTTAACCGCCTTCTTTTTATTTGGCCGGGGATTTAAAGATTGCCGGGTTTTTCTAAGGTTTATTATTTAGGTTATTATTAATAGCTGTATTTAATATATTATTAAACATATCGGTAAGCTTATTTATATCCCGTATTATGGTAGATATATAGAGGTATATATTATAATAAAGATTTTAAGTATTAAATAGAGAAAAAGCGGATTAATAATAACTATTATATTGCAGGTAAGTTAAATTTAAGTATTATATTATAGTAGGATATAAAAAAATATATAGAATAGTTATAAAGTAAATGGAAGTAAAGTAAATAATAGTAAAGTAAGTATTAGTAAAGTAAGTGGTAATAATTATTAAATAGTTGTAATAGTTTTATTTAATATGTATTTAACTAAAGAGATTTTATGGATTACATTAAGTAATTTGTAATAAAAAAAAGTATCGTATAATTTATATATACTTATTAATTCCTTCTTTATATATTATTATTTCGTTATAAAAAGAAATACCGTTAACTTTTAGGTTAACATTTAATAACTTATATAAACCTAGTTATTTATATATTTATAACTATATAATCCTAAAGTTTGTATATATCTTAATCTTAATTATATATATTACCTTCGGATTTCCTTATAACCTATTAATTATCCGTAAGTTTCGTTTATATACTATAAATCTTTTTATATTTTATATTACTATTAATAATATACCTGCATACCGCTTAGTATACGAATTTTACTTTATTTTATATATCTTATATCTTATATTTTTATTTCTAATCCTGATTAATTTAAAACAAAACCGGTAAGCTTATATTACCCCCAGATTTCCTATGTATAAATATTTTTTATATAATATTTAACATCAAGCAGTTATTATAATAATAATATTACCGTTTAATAAGGTAAAATATAACAATTACGTCCGTAATTTATATAGATATATAATAAAAAATTAAAGCGTATATAAAAATGTAAATGTTATTAAGTTAATTTTTAATACGACCTATATTAACTGCAGTATTAATTTCCCTAGGATAACCTTAGTTATATATACCGTCCTTTAAACCCAATACCGATTAAAAAGTTATTTTTAATTACCGTTATAAAATTATTTAATAAAGTTAGGGTATTACAAAGTTTTAATAAAATGGAGTTTATTAAGATATACTAGAAAACGTAATTTACTTACCGTTATATATATTTTAACGCATATTTTACTAACGATAATATCGGAATCGTACTTAAGTAAATATTCGGGAACCTCGGTTATATATATATAACTTACAAAACGTTAATAAAAAACGTATTTATATATAATAACGGCTTTTAATTCCCGTTTTTATAAGACCTAAAAAAAATAGCAAGATAATATAAAGCTTTATTCGTTTTTTTTATTATACCAAAATATAGCAATAAAGTCGACGATCCAAAGAATACAAATTATTAAATAATAAATCTTTAAAACTGCAAAATAAATATCTTTTATATTACAGATTTAACCGGCGCTTATTTTTTAAAAACCCGTATGACTCGGGCCGCTTAACGTTTTCGAACATTTATATATAATAACAAATTATATAATATAAATAATACCAGGGATATAATAATTTCGTAATCTTAATTAAAAATATGAAATCGCAATATATCGTATAATATAGATTATATAAACGTTATTTTTATAATATTAAGTAAAGGGAAAATTTACAATTATAATTACCTAGTTAATATTTAAATAACTATATATAAAGATTAAATTCGAAAGTACCGTAATATATTTAGTACTGGTTCCGAGAATTTTAAGAGTTACCTAAAATATTTTATTGTTATTATACGGATATAGGATTTTAAAATAAAAAACTTTTAATTTTTACCCGGGGCCTTTGTTATACCAATAAAGAAAAAGGGCGGTATTAAAAAAAAAAGGTTCGTATCTTTATATATTATTTATTTCGGATAACGAAGTTTTAAAAGCCGTAACCAGAGATACCGGTAAGCCCTAAATCTCCGAGGGGAGCGTAATAAGATTTTAATTAAAATGCGTTACGAAACCGGGATTTTAAATATTTCGAGTTAATATTTAAAGAAAAGCGGATGCCGAAATAATTATATACTTAACGAATAAATAACCTTTTTAATATTAGCGAAAGATTATTTATATTATTTATTTACCCGTATAATTGATTTTTTATAGGAGTTAATCGATTTAAGTTAAAATACTTTAAGGGTTAAAAGAGATAAAAATATTTTAAAAGTTAATATAATAAATTCGAAAAAAAAAACCGGAAAATAGAATTTAAGTAATTTTAATTCGGTATAATAAATGGAGGATTATAAGTTAAAAGGGAATATTTGCTAATAATTACGATAAATTCTAGTTTAAAACGTATAATATATATATTCGTTAATTTTCCCAGTTTAAAGGGTCTATTATATGTTTGCTATAGTATATAATTAATCCGGATTAGAAAAAACTAATATTTATCTATAACTTAACGTATTAAAAATTAACGAAAATAATAAATATAATAAGTAGATAATATTATTAATAGCTTTAATTAATATTACGGAAATATATATATTTATCGTACTTTAAGATTACGACGTTACGTTAAAACCGAACGTATTTTTTATTATTCGTTTTAATTAAAACTTTCTAAGCTTTATTTTCTGCTTTTTAACTTAATATCGCGATTAACCTTTAACCTGTTATTATTACTATTATCGGACAAATACCGTTTACTCCCAGCGTACGATTCTCTAATTTTAATAAGGATTATTATTTCGGATTTAATTTCCGAAATATTATTTAAAACGTTAAGTTACGTAATACTATATTCTGGTAACTCCGGTAATTCCGATAACGATATAACAATAAACGAATTATGTAAATATAAATATAATAACAAAAACGGGGTTAGCGGATTAAAAGTATTAAGGAATAATAAGTTTTACGTTAATATTATAAATAACGGGGATAAAGTCAGCTTTTAATTAAGATTATTTAATATACCGTAAATTACGCGTATAATTACAGGTATTATTATAACCGGGGTTATAACTTTAAATTACGAAAGCGTATAAATTACGTACCGGGTTAATATTTAAATTATTAAATTTATTATTAAATTATTAACCATTAATTTAAACCGGGTAACTATATATAATATACCTTAATTAGGACCCGGTACGGTTTACGGCAATCTTGCGATTTTTTCCGATATTTATCAAGTTTGTAACGTGGTAATAATCCGTAATTTATATAAATTAGTCCGAGGTATAAGGATATAGCGCCTTTATTTTCGATTAAGCGAATTCCGCCGTTTGCGAAAGGTTTTCCGTATTTTCTGTAAAATAATAAATACGATTTTTTCGTAAATTAAATATAATATAGATAAAAAGCGGTTTTTTAAAACGTTTTAATATTGCTATTTATTAAGTCCGAAAATTACCTTAATTAATTTAATTACGTTTTGGATTAAATAAAAACTTTAAATTTTGTTTAATTTTTTTAAAAACGTATTAAATAAAAACCGTTTAAGTTTAATAGGAATAAATATTTATTTTGCCTTTTTACTATTAAGCGGAAATAACCGTATAGAAAATGGTTTGTTCGTTTATCGTTTATATTAGGATTTTATTATTTCCTAAATAACCGCTTTTAAAAAACCGGCTTTTAGTTATTTTTACGCAGGTATTTTTAAATTTGGAAATTCGGATATATAAATAAAATTAGGCGTACATAAGTTATAATAAAATCTAGTCGGAATAAAATTATAAAGGTTTTTTTTTAGTATAACGGCTTTGTTTTTTTTTTCAAATATATTAAAATCTTTTTACGTATATATTTGCCGTTAAATAACGTATATTATTAAGGCCTTATTTTTATCCTGTTTTATAAATTAATATTAGTTTATTTCTAAGCTTTACGGGTAATAAAAGTAATATCTTAACTAGTCGATAGATAAAATTAAAATTCGACAATTATTTCGTTTTAATCGGGATTATTTATAATAAATTACGTATTATTTTTTTGATTATCCGAATCTACTACGTTAATTTCCATTACGACCTTTATATCCCTATAAGTAATACCGTTCTTAACTTACCGAGTTTAAGTTTTCTTCGTTATTTTAACCTTTTTTATAATAGATAATTTAGTTCTATATCTATCGAACGTTTAATAAAGTGCAAATAATATAACTTGTTTATAACTAATTATATTTAATCGTTTATAATTACGAACCGTTTAACTAAATCGTTTTTATAAATCCTTTATCGAAAAGCTTTTCGATATTTCCCATTATATTACTTAATTAATATCCGGGATATCCATACCTAATCTAAAAGCGACGGTAAATATAATAATACGGATAAAACTATTAAGTTTTTTTAATTTATCGTATATATAAATTTAATTACCGTAAGGCACTTTAAAGTTATAAAACTTAATAACCGTTTTTATAACTTTCGGTAAATACCCCCGGTCCGTTAACGCCTTAATTAAATAATTACGGATATTTATAATTTTCGCCTTGCTATTAATATAAATAATAGTTTTAATAATAATACGTAAATTATTAAGCTATGTCTTAAGGTTATTACTTAATAATTCGGAAGTATCCGTTATTAAAATATTTAAATACGCCTAATTCGAACGTTAACCTTTAGATATAAAGAAAATAGTAATATCGATTTTAGGCCGATTAATACTGAAACGCTAGATTTCCGTCTTATAGCTATATTTAATAAAACCGTTAACTTAACGAAAACTACTGTATTTCGTAATTTTCTTCTTTATAATACCATTAACGGTTATTATATACGTAAATTAATATATATAAGTAAGGAAAATAAAACGTAAGTTACGGATATTAGCATATTTAAGCCGGAAATCTTTCTATTCCGATAATAGATATATTTCGTCGATTATAACCAAACTATATTACCGTTCGAAGATAGGATTTAATATAACAAATTAGAATTAATCGTTCGATACCTATTTAGGATTAAGGATAATATAATTATATTATTTAACGGTTATACGTTCGTATATTTTCGGATTAAGTTTTTTCGTATTTATAAATATTAAAACAGAAGTAAAATACCGTATTATTAATATAAAAACTTGTTATTTTTTAATTAATTTAATTGGAAGTATAATTTAAATAATAATTACGTCGGTTATTAAAAAAAATTTAAATAATGAAGGATTTTCTAAAATTCGTTTTAATAACGAAAAAGATATTAAGTTTTCCAAAAATTAAATTATATACCGTATTTACTTATTCTTTCCGTAAAATACAGCTTTACCCGTTAAATATAGCACTTAATACAAAGCGAACAAACCGACGGCGCAAGGTTAACGTAAGGTTGTCGGCCGTATATATAACATTGGCGTATAAATTTATAACGTTTATATCGGCAAAAAACCGGTAAAACTATCGGATAAAAATAAACGTTTAGTTTTAAATAGTTAAATATTCGAAAAACTAAGGTATCTACCTTAAACTTTTTAGTATATTATCTATATTCGGATAATTAAAATAAAAATATATATCGGAACTTGTTATAAACAATTTTAAACCTTATATATTATTATTTTAGCTTATAAGGTTATATTGTTATTATGCTAACCCGGGGGGGGGGGGTAAAAAGTTATAATATATATCAATCGGGATTTTAGGTTATTTTTTTTTATAATAATCTAAATTTATTCCTAATTAGGATTAGGCCTATATTAAAAAATAAACATTTTAATTTTACGTTAAATTATATAGGTTATAACGTTAAAAACTTCGTAATTAATATATATTTCAAAAGTTATTATTAATAATTTTCTCGAATTTATATAAAAACGTACCAAACGGAGCAAAAAAATTATAACTTATTATCAGGCCCCATTTTTAAGGTTTTATTATTTTTATAAAGATTTTTCTTAAAAAGGTTTAATTGATATATTAAACCCTTACAGCTACTTCTTAACGGAAAGCCCTAGCTACGGCTGCGCCGTAGGCGCAACCATAACCTTAAAAATAGGGCCTGATCTTAATAAGGTAACGTATACGATTGATTTAATAGGTTAGTTTCCAAAGCCCTTAACTTTTCTTTCCGGCTGTCGCCGACACGGTAGCGGGGCTAAAGCCCTAATTAGTCAACTTATTTAGGTTGGCGCCACTTAAAGAAAAGGTAGTCTAAGCTGGATTTAAACTAGCTATCTTTTGCGATTAATTAACGCAGGGTACCTAAGCCTGTATTAATTAAAAGAGATATCTAGGCTCGTAATTATTAAGCGATTAGGCCATAAATTAAAATATAAGATAAGTTTTTATAAAAAATAATAAAACTTTTAAATAATTAAAAATTTTCATTAATTTAAATTATATTTTTACGTTATATCGATTTTATTTTAACTTTTTAAGAAATACTATTATGAAAATACCGAATCTACTTATATAATTAATTATTTTATATAATACTGTTAGAAAACGGGTTGCAATTCGGGATATCGCTGTTATTCTAATTAATCTAACTTATAAGAAAGATATAAAAGAGCTAGGTCTGGGCTATATATATATAAATAGTAGGTCTATCGCATCTACCCCTCCGTTGCCCTAAGGACCCCTTACACCTAATTCCTTTAGCTACTATATATATTCTAATATGCCCTTATGGCTAAAGGGATTTCTATGGCTTTTAAAGTTATTTACAGCTTCGCCTGCGCCCTTAAGCCTTTAAACTTCCGTCCTAACGCTT
Source organism: Monosporascus sp. CRB-8-3 (assembly GCA_004155055.1). Taxonomy (NCBI): domain Eukaryota; kingdom Fungi; phylum Ascomycota; class Sordariomycetes; order Xylariales; genus Monosporascus; species Monosporascus sp. CRB-8-3. The sequence goes on from QJNZ01000257.1 coordinate 41,886, forward strand.
TTATTTATTAATAACTAGTTTAATACTTCTTAAGAAACTAGTTATATAGGTTTTTTAAGCCGTTAGAGATAAAATAAACCTCGTTTTAATAAACCTAGCTCTCGTTCTTTTCGTCGTCTTTATCGTTATTCTTCTTTATCTTCGGGCAATCCTTAACCTTATAACTATATTCGTTATAGTTAAAACAAAGTAATTCGCTCTTCTTATTTTATAAAAGCTTATTATCTCGATCGTTATTTGCGTTATTAGCGTTATAACTCTATCCTTTATCTAACTATTTCTTACTCTTAGCTTTCTTATTTTCCTTATCTCGAAATTCGGCGATAAAATCGTTAAGGACTTATATAACCGTTATGGTCGGGTATTAACGAAATGTTTCTTTTACTTATAACTTTTAACCGAAAGGGCTTTTATATTCCTTATCTTAAATAATATTAAAGAAAAAGGTAATTTATTAACTAACGTTAACAGATATTTCGATTTCGTTATAACGGCAGACTAAACGTTTAAATTCGACGATATAGTTAAGGACTAACGTCTTTTTAAAGTCCTATCGAAAAAACTATAACTAATTAAAAATATCTATTTATTAGTTAATATTTTTAAGTTTATATAAACGGTTTAAGGTTTTAAATATATTCGTACCCTTTATAAAACCGGCGACGACTGTTATAAAACCTTCCTTAACGTTAACGATAACGGCGGCGGTTAATCTAACTTCGTTAATATAGATAAACTTCGCCGAATTACCGGCTTAATAATTAATTATTATTAAGATAACTTAAAAAGCCGTCTTTTATATCTTCTAATTATTATTACCGCGGAAAAGATTTTCTTCGTTAAGTTTAAAATCGAAATATCTTTAATTTAAATACGTATTTATTTTTTCGTAACGTTACTTTGATTCTATAATTTAGTAAACGCTTTTATAAATTGTTCTAGGTTAATTGCCTAAGCTTAACCGTCCGTATTTTTTACTATCGTAATTATCCTTATTTAACGTTACTACCGAATTAACAGATTTCTTTTGCTATCGAATAGTAGACTTTCTTGTTATCAACCGATAGTTAAATTTTTTGCCGTTCCCTCCGGCGGTCCTATTAAACGTCAATCACGCCGATAAGCCCCTTTCGTTCAGTATTCGGCCGTGATCCGTTACGTTTTATAGACCCTTTTTTTTTTCGAAACGATCCGAAGCTACCTATAATGTTTTTTCTTTTTTTAAGGTCGGGATTTCCAGTTGCCGTTATTATTATACGCTCTTTTGCGCCGAACCTGGTCTTTTTATTTTCCTGTGCTTACTGCGCCTCCCTTTAAGCGGTACCTCGAATTACGTATAAAATAAATAGTTTTAAATATTAATTAACGGTTAAAATATTAAGAAACGGGAATTAAAAGATACTACTATATTAGGAAACGAGTTGTAATTTAGGATATCGCTATTATTCTAACAAATTTAACTTATAGGAAAGATGTAGAAGAGCTAGGTTTAAGCTATATATATATAAATAGTGGGTCCGTCGCGTTTACCCCTCCGTTGTTTTAAGGACCTCTTATACCTAATTCTTTTAGCCACTATATATATCCTAATAAATACATTATTAATTATTATTATTAATTCTTACGAATATTTATAAAAACGTATTAAACGGAACGAAAAGATTATAGCTCTTTATTAAGTCTTTCTTTTAAGATTTTATTACTTTTATAAAGCTGTTTTCTTTAATAAAAGTTTAACTGATATATTTAACTCTTATAATTAAAGTTTAACAAAAAGCTTTAACTACGGCTACGTTATACGCGCAGCTACAACCTTAAAAATAAGGCCTGATTTTAATAAGGTATTATTTTCTTTATATTTATTTTATAAGCGTTAGAATTAAAATGAGCTTATAAGTAATCCTTTTATTATAAGAATAAAGATATTAATTATCGTAGTATATATAAACCTCGCTCGTTTATAACTTATATACTTTTTTAATTAATTTAAGTACGTATTTTCGTAATAAGCGAATAAGACTTTAAGTAGTAGTTATATTAAAAGAGGGTCTATTTAATATACTATTATTAAAAGTATTATATTTTATTTAATTCTTTTTTTAAAACTTTAAAAAATTTTCTTAAAAAATTATTAATACATGTAAATAAAATCGATTAAGTTTAATATTTAACAAATACTTTAAATACAAGTTAATATACATATATAAATAAAAATTATACTTAATTTAATTAACTTAAACTTAGTAAATACGTAATTATAACGTTTTTATAGTCATAATAATAAGATTAACGGTTATATTATTATATACCTAGGTTTTTAAAAATATTTAATATAGAAAAAGCCCGTTTAATAGTTTTAATTCGTATAATTAAAAAGGTAATTAAGCGGACTTTTTTTAAATTATCTTTAAAATATTTATAATAAATATAATTGCCGGTAATTATATTACATTCCTAAGTTTAACGTTTTATCTTTTACTAATTTTATGTTACTTATTTCTAATTGAAGTAAACGCAGTTAAATATAACCTTTAGCTTTTTTAATTTTTTTACCGTTTTAATATTAAATTACTATATTTACCGATATGTTCTTATAGCCTTAATGTTATTATAAAATTATTAAAACCTCGCCGTCACCTTAAAGCCTATTAAAAAGTCTTTTCATCCGTCTTATATAAGTCCTCCAGCCCTTCCGGAATAAAGCTAACCTTATATTTTATATTACGCTTTTATTTTTTCGGGTAATCCTTTACTATATAATCGTATTCATTATAGTAAAATTAAAGTAGCTGGCTTTTTATATTCTATAAGGGCTTATTCTACCGGTTTTACTTCGTATTATAACTATTACCACTTCCTTTCTTCCCTCGAAATTTAATAGTAAAATTGTTATATACTTAGTTTACTATTATGGTTAAATATTAACGAAATATTTCTTTTATTTAAATTTTTATAATATTTCTATTATAATCCCTATTTTAAATTGAATTAAAAAATATAATAACTTATTATTTAACGTTAATAAGTATATCGATTTTATTATAATAACATATTAAGTTCTTAAAGTTAACTATATAATTTAACGTTAACTATTTTCTAAAATCCTATTTAACGAAATGAAATTAAATCTAAAATTTTATTTTTTTAATTAATTTCTTTTATTTTATATAAACATTTTAATATCTTGATTATTTCCGTTCTTTTTATAAATCCAGAAATAATTATTATAAAGGCTTTTTTTTCCGTTAATAATAATCGTAACGGTTAACTTAGATTTATTAATATATATAAGTTTTACCGAATTATCGTTATAATACTTAATCGTTATTAAAGTTATTTAAATAACTGTTTTTTATATTTTTTAATTATTACTGCTTTATACCCGACCCTTCTTATTAAATTTAAAATTAAAATTCTTTTAATTTAAATACGTATTTATTTTTTTCGTAACGTTACCTTTATTAATTATTTTATATTAAAACCTTCCGGCTAACCTCTTATTTTTTTCTCAACACTATTACTTTTTTAAACCCTATTTTAACTCTCTTTAATCCTTTTAAATCCTCTCGGATATTACCGTATTAACAAGCCTCTACTTTAATCGATAACGGCCCTACGTATATAAATACTTTTATCCCGTTCGAAATAATTTAAGGAACTTTAAACCCTTTTTCTTTAAAACCGAACCGATTTTCCGACAAATCTGCTTTTAAGTGCCCTTACGCCGAGGCTCCCATTTCATTAACCTTCCGTACCGAAATAAACGGTACCTGAAATATAATACAAAATAAATAAATTAAAATATTCATTTTACTAAAAAAGGAACCAGGAAATACTACTACGTCGGTAATTATATTATATTATTACGCCTAGGGTTTTACCTTTTACTAATCCTAAGTTTTTTATTTCTAACTGGGGTAAAAGCAGTTAAATATAACATTTAACTATTTTATTCTTATAATTTTAAAGTGATAAATTAAAGTCTTCAATCCTTTTATCGCTTTAATAATAAATTACCATATCTAGCGATAATGATATATATAATAATTACGTTATTATACTTATAAGGACATTTTAATTAAAAGGTATATATTTATTAAAAAAAATTATTTTTATTTTTTTAATATTTTTCTTAAATTAACCTTGTTGAAAAAGTTATATATATAATTATAATTTATATTCTTTTTAATTTTTTATTATGATTATTTTATTTAAAAACGTAATTAACGGAATTAAAAGTTATAACTTTCTATTAAACTCTTTTTTAAGGTTTATGTTTTTATGAGTTCTTTTTATAGGTCGGTACTTAAAATGCAGGTTTTTGCAAAGCCCAAGCCACAGCTACGTCGCAGGCGCAGCTACAACCTTAGAAAAGGGCCGGATCTCGATGAGATAAAAGATCAGGTGGTTTATTCACGGAAAATGGCACCCCTAAGCGCTCTAGGTCTCATTCGGAACACCGTTAATCCTTTCAGGAGCCCTATATCAGTGGATCACCTGCTCCAAGTGGGATCACTGCTTCTTAACTTCCTAGTTATCAATAAAATAAAGCCCCCAAGAGCTGTACAGCTACTCCCTAGTAAGTGCCGACATCAGCCAAATCAATCTAAAAATTTCAGCCATCGCTTGGACGGGCCCAATCTTGACAGCCAATGGTGTTCAATCAAGGGTTGAGCTGAAGCCATGGCCTATACTGCCCCGGAATGTCGCGTTGCCGTCTTAGGTTGATTAATAGCCGTACAAGTTGACATTTTCTGTGGTAGAAGCCAGGATCTTCCTGTTCTCCTTAATCAACAGGGTCCGAATGGCCCAGGCGCAAGCGATCGACAACAATGAGAATCCGGCAGATGCGCCAAATCCAATGCCGTAGCTACCGCGGTCAAAGTCAGCGACTCATCTTCTTTCCCCTTTAACTGGTACGTTGGATCGTCCGAATGTCTCTAACATCAAACGGGAATAACTAGAGTTGACACCGACAAGGAAAGCATGTGCCATAAGGATCGACTTACCGAGGCGAGTCAGATTTAGGCCATAGATATGCACCATATATGTATCCAATTTGGCCTCCGACGTTAGTCATTGCGAGCACCACCTGTTTCATACACGTTAGCAAGGTCGGGTATTTCATCTCTTATCCGCCGGCCCGAACTTACTGCTTTCTTTTCTTTGGTCTGGCTCAGAGTTGACGATGCCCAGCCGATGATAACAGAGTCTTTAAACGCAAGGTCAGCCAGAAGTCTAAAAGTAGAAGGGGACGGCTCAGATGGTACGGATGAGGTGTACACTCCGGTGATCCTCGGTCCGTAATCATCGGCCAGTAGTGGCAAGCAGAAACGAGGGGGTCGGGCCCGACTTACTAACGCTATAAGCTCCCATGGCGAATATAAAGCAGGCGATGTATCGTGCCGCTGTGTTAAGCGTACTGGCGGCTACTGCGAATCCAACAATGGCAATCAAGAGGCCCGCGGTGATATGCAGCGTGCGCTCGTGGTATCTACCGGAACTCCAGCCTTCACGAATCGTTAGTCGAACTGATACGCGATCACCACGACGTTCTCCCACTCACCCCACAGAATGCCAGCAGCGCCGGCAAAGAGAAAAGGGGGGCAGGTCAAGACGAGCGTAATAGTAGTATTGAATCCCAAGGTTTCGACGACACTACAGTTCCGCATCAGTTCAAGCTCGATCGTGAACATTACGCACAGGGACAACGGCCCTGGCAGGACAGGACGGGTTCTTACGTTGGGAAGAAGGAGTTAAACCTGCAACGAACGGTCAGCAACTTCGAACGGGTGAGGCAGCTTTCATGGCACGTGCACTTACGAGCAAGCGGACAAGTGGAAGTTCTGCATAAGGCAAAATAGCCAACTGTAGATAGTGATCAGCCAATGTTCAAGCCGAACATGAAAATGGGCGAGAGCGCCCTGGGCCGAACACGATCGCCGGAGACAGGCGCTGGTGATATATCAAAGCCCGAATATCAACTTACGTTCGCTTATCCTTGGCGGCCTGCTTCAGGCCTTCCATGGCGCTGGCCTGCTCAAGTGAATCGCCGAGCTTGTCACGTTCCATACGCGCATGGGCGAGTTCGCGCTCCTCCACCTTCAGCCAACGGGTCGTCAGCGGCGTGTTCGGTAGTAGAAAGAATCCGAAGAAGGCCACTAATGCGGTTACTGCTCCCTCAACGATGAAGAGCCATCGCCAGCCTGCCAAGCCCGAGAGACCATGCATGCCCTCAAAGATTCCGGCAGCGATCAAGCCGGAAACGCCTGTAGCAAGGATCTGCGCGCAATACAGGATGGCGATCCGGGATGCGACCTCTATCGTGGAGAAAGGACATCAGTATGTGTGCCCCATCTGAAGAATATATAGTGCTCTCAGGGTTTCTTAAGAAAACGCACCTTTACGTGTGTAGAATATGGACAGCATATAGGTCGCCCCAGGGTAGAACTTTTACAGTGTCAGCAGTACATCGCGAGAAGTGTCCTTCCTCGAAAACTTGCATACCGGCGCTTCCGTAATGCCGAGCATGAACCTGCAGGCAACCAAACCGCCGTAGTTATGAACCAACGCCGTACAGGCAGATACGATGGCCCATACAAGCACTGGGACAGATTTATCCGGTCAGCAAAGTGATAATCGACGGGCACCAACAGGACCAGCCCACGCTGAGTTGAGTCCCACGAAATGGTATTATTGTTGAAATGATACAGAGAAGGGGATATGGATGGCAGAGTTCTAGGGATAAAGTCACGTACTCCAACCACTCATATAAATGCCGGGTCGAATCCGCGTGATGAGCATGTTTGATGGTATTTGCATGAGAACGTAGCCGACGAACAGACTGTATCAATGGTTATTCCCCGCTCATCCAAGCTGCTTGCTTACGAGGATGCCCCATACATGCTGACTGTCGTATTAAACTGAGAGCCGGTCACTAAAGCACTTCTAGTCAGCCATCGGTCTTTGTCACATCCAAAAGTAAACCTCAGATTGACAGAAGCTGCTTACTATTCAGATCGTCTTCCAACCCGTTAAGTCGCGCCTGGGCTATCGCGTTTCGGTCGACGTAATTAAGGAAGTACATGATGCATAACGTGGGCTAGAATGGCGTTAGTGGAGTGTGATACTCGATGTACACAGGCGTGTCAAACCAACCATGATGCGCCAGTCTAGCTTCCGAACGAGGGCGATCTCTACAGGGTCCGTCTTTTTCTTTGTCCCGGTATAGTCGACTAACTCACCTTCGGTGGCGGCCGGTTTCTCGCCCATTATCACACTATCTGTACAACCGACAGTTGGCTTTTCTTCCCCATGTTCGGCTGGTCGCTGCGTCGTAGTCGCTGCCATATTGGACCAAGATGTTTAGGAACGAAGAGGCGAGCACGGACGGGATTCGCGGGGGGTCGCGGGCTCACCTTAGATAAACCCGCCAACGGATGCCCGGCCAGGGACCTGTAGCTACTTATAGGGTTAGCGGTGGACCCGAACGCGGGGAAATCTGGAGTAAATCTGGGAAACAATCGGGCGGCGTTTCATTTGAAACCCGTGGACGTCCTTTGGTTTTGCTCACTGACTATCACTTGGTCATCACGACTTAGCTGCCTTGCTTTTACGAAGGGGAACAATTTCATTCGCTGACCGCCTAGTCACTGGAAGGGAGCACTGTTCGAGCCTCTGATTCCTAGTTCCATACTAAATGGGTCCGGGTTCTGGAGTTGCTAAGGCTTGGGGTGGGACTATACCAAGATCGGTAACGTCGCCAGGATTCAAGGTTGCTTGGGTGATGAGCCTCATACAGGTAATGATGTCCCGAAGACCCTGGGGTCGGGAGATGATATATGACCGAGAGCGGGGAAGAACGTTGGGGTAGAGATGGGGAAGCAACGCAGTCAAGGATCCGACTCCGCTCACTCCATGTCCTCCATAGTATACATGACTAATAAATTGGATCACTCGGTGTCGAAAGTGGACCATAAGAGTCTTTCAAAGATGCAAAATCTTGAATTAGCTGAAGGTTGAACAACGTATCATGGATGGTAATTACGCAGACCGAGAGAGCACATATTTCTGCGACGTCTCGCCTGTAGGCCGCCGTGCCCTAGGAGAGCAGATTCGTGTATTCATTACTGACCCGTACCTACCGTTTTTCCCATCCGCGCCAGTGTATACCGCGACTTGGAGGAGGGTCGTTGCGAATCTACTCCAACGAAAGAGTAGGTGGGGATAGCACCTAAAACTCGGTCTACAATGGACCATGAATGTTAACGGACAAGAGCTGCTGTCAAGGGGCTCCTGATCCATATTTGGCGATGATCTTACTGCTATTGCAATCAAAACCTGAGGCTAGAGTACGGTGTCAAGAAGGGGTGTCATAGATTTGATCTTCCCCGTTCTCTCCACATACACATCTAAGGCGGGTGTTCCAGCTTCGGCTTCCGATGCAGTTCAAGAAGGTCGCTTAGATCCGTGAACGAAAACAGAGAGGTACGAGGTCACGGAACCCAAGATCATGCCATAGATCGGCAGGCCCATATATGAGAGGGCCTCCAAGATCGCAGAAGTTATCAATACCCATACAGGGACAACATCTCGCTCACCTATGTACCCTTCTTGAGCAATTGATTTATCTGAGTAAGACATAATCCAGAGCGTATCTGAAAGGTCGACCCCGACGCCGCAAACGGAACTGTGTGTATCTGCAGGCCCCGCTGGTTGTCTGTGGCGGACTTGACCTCGTTAATTATGCGTGTTGGCATAGTCACAGCCGGTCTCGTTGGATACGTCACCCGGAAAAACCCATAAACATTTTATCTCTGTTTCATTGCGCTCAGCTATGGTGTTGGTGGTCACTACAAGTCAAGGGGGACCCGTACACAGGGTTGAGAAGATGTAAACTCTGGTTGTTTCTGGCATAGGGGACGTTGATGAGCGCCGTTTCCTGCAGTGGGCGTAAATAACATTTTTGGTGGGACGGCATCAACTAAACAACACCACCTTCGTGAATTAGTAAGCCCACGACGAAGAGAATGTAGTTTTTTCACGAATTGGTTCAATTCACAAACTGCATGCTGAAGTGGATTCGCCCAGTCGATAGGGGAACAAGACGTAGGTACAGGTCAGTCAAGGTCTGCCAGCTTGCCCCTGAACCAGGTCTGAACCGCCCATTACCCATGCAACTAGATACTCTGGATTTAAATTTTCAATGCGGCCTTAAGGTTTATCCTGGATTATGCCGCCATAGCAGTATACATGGTCCTGCCAGCGCCTATTCTACGGCACTCTGACCGATCTCGACACGGAAGGACAAGGCGTCTATCGATGCCGTTAACCTTTCTGTCTACTAATTACGAGGGTGTCGTAAATACAGATAAAAAGGAAATCTTAGAGGAGGGAGATTCCCAGAAGGATAGAGATGACGGGAGGTCGAAGCAACGCAATCCACTCCACAAACCACCGGGGTAAGGTAGATAAATATCGCTCTACTATTATACAAAATTATGGTGCAGTTCGCAAACTTTCAGAATCTTATTTTTCTGGCCCGTACCAACCTTATTAATAAGTAAGATAAAAGTAAAGCAGCTTTTGCTTTTAATTTTTTTTATTTTAAGCATTAATCTAATCAGTTAAAATAAACGTACGGTATTTGGTTATATTTAACCGTATTATCTTTTAAAAGGTTATATAATATTCTTACTTTTATGTAATAAATAATAATATTTTTCGTATTAAATAGAGTTTTTTTAAATTAAATATTAATATATTTACCAAGAAAAAAAAGGTATATTAACTTAAAAGGCGACGGTTTATTCGAAAAACGAAGAATATTATATAATACTTATAAAATAAAATAATTTTATATATAATATTAACGGTTAACACTAAGATTTTCTTAAATTTAAACTTTTTATAAAAAGACTTATATTTTATTTTTAACATAATTATTATTTTATTAATATAGATTTATAATAACAAGTTTCCAGGTTTATATATTATTATACGTACCTAATAACGTATTATTAAATTTTTACGAGTTCTTATCGGTTTTAAATTTTTATAAATAAATTAAACCGAAAGTATTTAGCCGTATAAACGGTAATCGTAGTTTTTATATAAAATAATACCTTTTTACGATTTATATTGAAAATAAATATTTAAAAACTTAATATTACGAATAATAAAAATGAAAAACGCGGTTATTAAGCCGTAACTAATAAATTAAATGCGAAAAGGGTTAAAATAACGAAAGAAAAGAAAGAATAAATATATTTTTTTTTTTTAAAATTAAAGATAATTTGCGTTAAAAAAATTCGATTAAAATAAAAACGTTTTAGCTTTTTACGATTAAATCTAACGTATAAGAAAGTTATCTAAAGGTTAACGATATTTTTTAAATTAAACTATATATTAATAATTGAACATTATTAGGTTTACTTTAAAATATCACCTTTTTAATATAAGTATTATATCGGCAATTGGTGCTTTTAGGTGCCCGCGGCTGGTGCGTTTAGGCTGCAGATGCTACCTAAAACAGCCTTTATTCAGAAACTATCCTTTATACAGCCAAACGTATATATAAAGGCGATTACCCCTAGAATTTTTTAGTTTTTCCTAAAATAACTATACGCTTTTCGTTAAATTCCTGTATTTAATTATTATAACTATTAATATGTTAATATTTTCTGGTTAATTAGCAACCGTATTACGTTAAACGAAATAATTATTTGTAAATTAAGTTAATAAAAAACATACGAAACTTAAAAAGGAGTTATTTAGTTAACTTAAAAAGAATAAACGATTAACGGTAATAAACGAATAATAAAAACGTATTTTAAAGTAATTTTTTGCAATTAAATAAAATAACTTACTCGATAAAGGCTTCGTTCTTATACAGGATAAAAATATACAAATAGTAACTAATTTTTTTTCTTTTCGATTAAAAGGATCCTTAAAACGAAAAATTTTATAGTAAAGGGGAAAAATTAAAGCTTACGATAAGCGTAACGGCAAAAAAAAGACCTGTCTTTAAAATTTCCTTAAAAAAAGCCTTATTATTTTAATAACGATAGCTAAAAAACCGATATAAAACCCTTAACGTATTACATAAGCGAACGGAATATATAAACAAACGAAACACTTTTTTAACTATTTTAACTATCTATCTCTAATTATTTATTTTTTAAGGTTAACGTTATAAAACGCATTACGAAAAAAACGAAAATAAATTTAACGGTTTAAATTAAAAAACGAAACCCGAAATTTAATTATAAAAAACTTAGTTTAATTTATAATATCTTACATTTTACTATAAAAGCGCGATTTAATGGTAAACGTATCCGAACCGATATTATTTTTAATTTACGAAAATTAACCCCGACCGAAAAAAAATCGATTATCGAACAAATCCTTAATTTAAATATGCGAATTTTTCCTATCCGGCTTTAATATATTAAAAATATAACGAATTTATTATTTACTTATTACGTTACGATATGTATGAGAATTAATTAAACGTTTATTTTTATTAAACGGTAAAAAAAACTTACATTACGTTTAAATCGAAAAATAAACTATTAAAAAATTTTATACGAATATTTAAAAGTATTTTATAAATAATTTAAGTTTATTCAGATTATAATTACGAAATACGGTAGTACGGAAAAGGATATTTATAACTTTAACGAAATAAAATTTTTAATAAGTTTTTTATAATAATAAATATAATAATTATAAATACCGAAAAACGTAAAAAATTTAAATAAACGTAATAAAAAAAATAAGGAATAATTTATATTAATATAAGTTATTAACTTTTAAAATTTAACCTTACCTTTATTTATTATCCTTCCCGGGGAAAATTACCTTTTTTGCTGGTTTGCCGATAACTTACTTTAACCCGATTAAAAGATTACTATAAATGAAAACGGCTGGACGATAAATAAATTAAATTTAAAATAAAGTAAATATTTCGATAAATATATTAAAATACGTTTTAAAAATTTAAATTATTTCTTTATTTTTAACGATTACAAAAACTATTATTCGATTAAATTCGAAAATTATTACAAAATTAATGATATTATTATACTTTATATACTTACCTATTTTTTTATTAGCTTTAACCTTTTAACGTATATTATTTTTCCGTATTAAAACGCGTTTATTTATTATATATCGAAAATTTTATACGATATTACGTTATTTATATAACTAAGGAAAATTTTATCGCCGGCTTTTATAATGCGTTTAAAATTACTATAACAACCGATAATATTAAATCTGGATTCGTAAAAATAGAATTTATTCTATTTAATTCTAATTACGTTTTTTCTAAATTAAAAGTTTTAATTATACCTATACCGACCGTCTTTTTATTTACCTTTATTAATTCCGTTATTTCCCTACCTGCGAAAACTCCTAAAAATATTACTAAAGTAACTTAATAAAAACGTTATTTGTTAAAAAAAATTCAAAAATTTCCAGGATAGCTCGCCGACAAAGATAATTAAATCGGTTAAACTTTTAACAAAAAATAACTTATTACTTTTATACGAAATCGCTTTTTTTAAAAGGAATACGGTTACTTTCGCGAACGAATTACGTTCTTAATAAATGCCGGAAAACTAAAAACATACGTTTTTAAAAAAAAAAGAGAAATATATATTATAAAAAAGGTAAAAGCTTTTATAACTAAAAAAAAAAGTAATAATAAGTAATCGCAATTAATAAAAGCTAAAGGTAATCGTCGTAAAAAAATTTAAACAAAAAAACGAAAATAAAACGTTTGCGGTAAGCCCGGACATAATACGCGTACTTGTAAAAAGGTGATAAAGACGTTTAACGATAAGGAATCTGCTTAATTTAAATTGATTTAAAGCGTTATAATTATTTTATTTAAAGTTTTTATTATAATGCGCAAAAAAATGTCCCGTTCGCTTATATAATACATTATATAAAAATAATAACCTTAATTAAAATTAAATAAGTTTTATAGGTTTTTAGGTACTAATTTAAATAAGATTAAAATGGATATCAAGGTACGGGAATATAAATATAAATCGGTTAAGGATAAAATTAAAGATTTAAAATTTTATTAAAAAAAATAACGATATAATAAAGCGAATAAATAATATCGTAAAACGATTATTAAACCTGCCTGAATTCGGGAAAGTATTTTAATAAGGAATACTTTAATAAAAAATACTTTAATAAGGAGCGCTTTAATTAAAGGTAATACGGAATTCGGAAAACGTAAGTATTTACAGAAACGCTTTACGAAACGTTTAAAGAACCGGAGGTTTATAAAAAACCTTTATCGTTAATAAAAGTAACGTAAAAGAAATTAACCTTTTAAGAAAATGCGAAATAAAGCTAAGGAGGTAATTTACCAAAAAGCCCGATTTTCCGAAATAGAAGAAAAGCGAAAAAAAGAAATTACGTAAGGAAAAAAAAATATAATACGTAAGGACCCCGGCGATTCGGATAGGTTACCTTTAAATTTATCCAGAGGTTCCCGAAAACGAAAAAGCCGTTGTAATAATTCCCTTAATATTTTTAACAGCTTTTTAAATTTTAATAACTTAAATAACTTTAACGAATTAAGCATTCGCTTTAAAAAACTTTTTTAAGAAGTTTAATAATAATGCAAAGTTACGTTAAAAACGTTTTAATTTTTTACTAAATAAAGAAAATTATTTAGCAAATTAGGTTAATTAAAAGTTTTGGAATAACGTTTTAATTTTTATCTTTAAAAAGATTGATTATAAAAACGGAATAAAATTAAAATAATGTAACTAATAACGTTTTATAAAAATTATTACTAAAACGTATAAAAAGGTACCTTTAAAATTAATTACAAATATTAAAAAACGAAAATATTAAAAACCCTTAGAAAAATTTACGTAATTATAAGTAAGGCTATATAAAGGTTCTTTTAAAAGAAGTTTAGTAAAATTATATATGTTAAAGGAGACCCTGTATAGTTTATTACGAAATTTTAAAAACTATTACAAAAGATTAAGGGTTATAATATAAAACTAAGATTAAAAATATAAATTACCATATTCCTTATTATTATAAAGGATTGCGTTAATAATTAGTATAAAACGATTTATTTAGTACTTACGTAGATTAGTTACTTTTTTTAGCAGTTAATCGACAACTTTAATAGTAAATTCCATAACCGTATTAATAAGAAAAAAAACGGAAAATCTTATAACGCCCAAAGAGGTAAGGGAAAAGGAAATAATAATAATAATAATAACTTCCGAGATAATAGGCCCGTATAAAATAAGAACGGAGAGCTACTTTACTTTAACTATGGCAAATACGGGCATTTAATAAAGGATTACCTTAAGCCGTAGATAAAACGAAACGGTAAAGGAAAAAAAAGGAAAACGTAATTAACGTTAAGGTAATAGTAAATATAATAATTAAAGCAATAATTTTCGTAACGTTTATAATGCTAGCAGAAACGAAAAATAATTTATTTTTAACAGCTTAAAGGATTTGTATTGATTAAACGGGAAGACCTTTAACGCTTACGTTATAGAATAACAATTTAAAGATTTTATATAATAATATAATAAGATGATTTAAAAGGAAGCCCGGGGAATTTTAATAATTAAACGCTTTAAAATCCGGGGAATTTTAAAGGCTAAATACTTTAAAACTTAGGCGGTTAATCGCTTTAAGTTATAGGAGGGCAAACGCCCTAAAAGAATTATCATAAGAAACGTTATATTTTTATAGATTTATTTTTATATAGGAACAATTTAAATAAGCTATTTTAAAACTTAGGAACAAACGTTAATATTACGAATAATATTAACGACTTTAAGGAAACATTAAGATAAATATTAAGTTTAAGGACATCTAAATTCTAACGGATAAAGGACCCGTAATTATTATTTCTGTTAATATCGTTAAATAGCCCTTAAAAAAACTTAATAAAAACCAAAATTATAATTAAATATACGTTATATATTAACAACTTTTTTTAAAGGTATTCTCCCGGAAAATATTTTATGAAAAGGGAGATTATCCAACTTATAACGCTTTAATAAACCTTAATAAAATTTAGTTATTAATAATTAATATTTTTTTAAAAAGGATTTTTTCTATAATTTTACGGAAAGCCGGAATTTATTATTAAAGCCCCGGATTTAATAAACGATAAAAATTATTAATAAGGATACGTATTAAGGGAGGTATCCGGTAAGGAAAACGGCGATAACTTAATAAATAACTTAAAACGTATATTTTCAAACGCCTTTAAAAACGGGAAAATCTTAATAACGGATAAAGTTTTAAAAAAAAAAATTAGTACCGCCGTTTTTATTATCCTAATACCAAATAACTGGTATAAATTATTAAAAAGTCCACGGGAATAAATCTGAACGTTAATAATATAAAAAATATCCTTTATACGACATATAATAAAAGAAAAATACGAAAAATGATATTTATAAACATTTAAAAACAAGTAAAGTATATTAAAAAATTATTTAATATAACGTAAAATTAATTAAACTTATTAATATCGAAAATAGAAGTTATTTTAGTTTTATTATAAATAACTTGTTACGTTATAAAATATATTATTCGTTTAAAAATAAAAACGAAATTTAATAAAATTTATACGTATATATTACGCAAATTATAAAACGTTTAAAAACGTTATTATTAAATAAAAATAGCAAACGTAAAAAAATGTGAATTTTATACTTTAATGGCAGTAATAAGTTCGGTATAATAATAATTAAAAACTTTTACATTATAAGAAATATTAAATTAATAATTTTTAATAACGTACTATATAAGCGAACGGCATAAATAAGCGAGCGAACCGTTTTTTAGGACTTTGCGATAACGAATTAAAATAAATTAATTATAACATAATAAATTAATTTAAATTAATTAGATTTCTCGTTACCAAACGTCTTTATAACCTTTTTATAAATATACGTATTATATCCGGGCTTATTATAGATATTACATTTCCGTTCCTTTGTCCGAACCCTCTTATAACAACTACCTTCGGCCTTTACTAACTGCAATTACTTATTATTACCTTTTTTTTTAGCTATAAAAGCCTGTACCTCCCTTACAATAAGTATTTCTCCTTTCTAGAAATATATATTTTTAGTTTTCCGGCATTTACTAAAAACGTAATTCATTTCGTAAAAATAACCGTTTTTCTCCCAAAAAAACACGTTTTCGTATAAAAGTATTAGGTTACTTTTTGTTAAAAGATTAACCGATTTAAATATCTTTATTAACAAGTTACCCTAATAATTTCTGATTTTTCTTTACAAATAACGTCCCTGTTAAATTACTTTAATAATATTTTTAGGAATTTTCGCAGATAGGGAAATAACGGAATTAGCAGAGGTAAATAAAAAGACGGTTAATATAAGCACAACTGGAACTTTAAACTCGGAAAAGATATAATTAAAATCAAATAAAACAAATCCCGCTTTTGCAAATCCGGATTTAATATTATCGGTCATTATAGCAACTTTAAACGCATTATAAAAGCCGGCGATAAAATCCTCCTTAATAATATAAATAACGTAACGTCATATAAAACCTTTAATATACAACAAATAAACGTATTTTAATACGGAAAAATAAGATACGTTAAAAAATTAAAGCTGATAAAAGGAATAAACAGGTATATAAAATGTAATAATATTATTAGTTTTATAGTAATTTTCGAATTTAATCGAATAGTAACTTTCGTAACCATTAAGGATAAAAAAACATTTCGAACTTTTAATACGCGTTTTAATATATTTATCAAAATACTTAATCCATTTTAAATCCAGTTTATTTATCGTCTAGCCGTTTTCGCTTATAATAATCCTCTAATTAAATAAAAGTAGGTTATCGGCAAACCAGCGAAAAAATGGTTTTTCCCGGTAAAAATAATGAATAAAAATAAAGCCCAGCCTTAAAAATTAACAACTTATATTATTATAAATTATTCCCGATTTCTTTACTGGGCTTATTTAAATTTTTTACGCCTTTCGGCATTTATAATTACCATATTTATTGTTATAAGAAAATTTATCAAAAAATTTATTTTATCGAAATTATAGATATTCTTTTCCGTAATACCGTATTTTACGATTATAACCCGAATAAACTTAAACTATTTATAAAATACCTCTAGATTTTCGTATAAAACTTTTTAATAGTTTATTTTTTAATTTAAATACGTTTTAAATTTTTCTTGCCGTTTAATAAAATTAAACGCCTAATTAATCCCGATACGTATTGCGACGTACTAGGTAAGTAATAAATTCGCTATATTTTTAATATATTAAAGCCGGATAAAAAACGTTTACGTATTTAAATTAAAGATTTATTCGATAATCGATTTTTTTTTGGTCGGCGTTAATTTTCGCAAATTAAGAATAATATCAATTCGGGCGCGTTTACCGCGATATCGGACCTTTAAGGTAATTTCGGTAATATCGTATATAGAACTAAGCTTTTTATAACTAAGTTTTTAATTTTGTTTTTTAATTTAAACGGTTAAATTTATTTTAGATTTCTTTATAAAACGTTCTATAATATTAATATTAAAAAATATATAAATCAAGTTAAAAACCTAGAAAGTTGAAAAATTTAATGCGTTTGCTTATTTAAGCCGTTCGCTTATATGGTACGTTATATATAATTAATATTAAATGAAAGTTATAAAATAAAATATAGAATTTATATAAAATAAGGCGCATATAATTTTTACGTAAATAAAAATCTTTATATATTTTTAAGACTTTATAATAAAAATAATACCGTATATTATTAATAAAATAAGTTAGTTTATAATAAAAGATATAATATTAACCGAATATTTTAAAAATATATTTAAACAGAATAAATTATATAAACTCGATAACGGTTATTTCCGAATTTTCAATAATAAATATATAATTTTAATTAATTAAGATTATCGGATGAAATTAAAAAAATTAATAACTTATAAAATAAAAAGAATGTTATTAAATTATTAAAAGATATATAATTATAAGTAATAACAATTAGAAAACGGTAAATTACTTATTATATTATATATTAACGTATTATATAATTTCGCGAGCTAAATGAGCTCGTAAACCGTTTTTATTTAACATTTTAATTACCTAACTTTAATCGTTAATGTTTTAACACTTATAATATAAAACGGCTTATAAAAAAATCTAAAATAAATTTAACCATCCAGGTTAAAAGATAAAATTTAAAATTTAACGTTAAAAAGTTATATTTTATATATAACGTCCCCGAATTTACTTTAAAAGCCCGATAGTACGGTTAATATACCCGAACCGATATTATTTCTTATTTGCGAAAATTAACGCCGATCGAAAAAAAAATTTATTATCGAACGAATTTTTAATTTAAATACGTAAACGATTTTTATCCGGCGTTAATACGTTAAAAATATAACAAATTTGCTATTTGCATAACGTATTACCGAACGTATTAAGATTAACTAAATATTTAATTTTATTAAACGGTAAAAAAAACTTAAAATACGTTTAAATCGAAAAATTAATTATTAAAAGGTATTATATAAAAATCTAGAAATATTTCGTAAATAATTCGAGCTTATTCGGGCTATTATTGCAAAATACGGTATTATAAAAAAGAATGTTTACAATTTCGACGAAAGTGGAATTTTAATAAGGCTTTTTATAATAACGGGTATAATAATTACCAATGCCGAAAAATATAAAAAATGTAAATAAATTTAATAAAGGAATAAAAAATAGGTTATAATTATTTAAATTATTAATTCCCAAAATTAAGTTATACCGTTATTTATTATTATATTAAAGAAAAATTACTCTAGATTTTAATTCCGTAATAATTTAATATTAACAGCAGATTAAAAAATTATATTAAATAATAATAACTAAATAACGAACGAATTAGGTTTAAAATAAATCCAATATTTCGATTAATATATTTAAACGTACACGAAAAAATCGAAATGTTTTTTTATTTTTAACGGTTACGAAAATTATTATTTAATAAAATTCGAAAAATATTACGTTAATTACGATATTATTATATTTTATATACCTGCGTATTTTTCTTTTTTAAAATGCGTTTATCTATTATATATCGAAAACTTAATATAACGTTATTATACCTATATCATCAAAAAAAATTTCCTTACCGGTTTTTACGATATGTTTAAAATTATTATAACGTCCGATAATGTTAAATCCGGATTTACGAAAACTAACCTTATTTTATTCGATTTTAATACCTTTTTTTCCGAATTTAAAATTTTTTTAATTATACTTACGCCAACCGTTTTCCCGTTAACCTTTACCTATTTTACTTATTCCCCGTTTACGAAAATCTTTAAAAATATTAAAAAAACGATAAAATAAAAACGTTATTTGCAAAAAAAAATTAAAAATTACCAAGGTAACTCGCCGATAAAAATTGTTAAATCGGCAAATCTTTTAATAAAAAATAACTTATTACTTTTGTACGAAATTACTTTTTTTCGAAAAAAAGTTACCTAATTACGCGAAACGAATTATATTTTAAATAAATATCGAAAAATTAAACATAAACGTTTTTAAGACAAAGGGATACTTACTATATAAAAGGGATAAGCTCTTTTAGCCGAAAAAGAAAAAGCTAATAAAAAAATATAGCTAATATCCGTTAAAAGTAATCGTTATAAAAAGGTTAACACGAAAAAAAGGAAATGTAACGTTTGCGGCAAATCTGGACATAATACGCGTACTTATAAAAAAGCTGTAAAAACGTCTAGCGAAAAAAAATCCGATTAATTTTAATTAATTTAATATGTTATAGTTAATCATTTCGAATTTATTATTAAAAGGTACTAAAAAATAGCTCGCGAGCTTGTTTAATTCGCAAGCTTATATAATACGTTATCGGAAATTATTTAATATAAATATCTTTTTTTAATTTACTGTTTAAATACGTAATAAAAAAATTTATTTAAAATATATATTATCTTTATAATATTTATTACGGTTTTATTATAATTAATTTTTATTCGTTATAAAAATCTTTTTACGTAAATATATACTTTATATTTATTTAACTTTTTTATAACCATATATTTTTTTAATACTTATTTAACATTAATAAAATACCTTGAAATTACCTTGCTAAACAACGTAAATTTAAAAATTCCGCGTAAAAAGTTTTCCTTAATTTTTATAAAAATAACTTTAAATCATATTTTTCGTTCTGGTTTTTTTATAATTTCCTTTAAAAATAAACTATTATTTACTGTAATAAATAACTTAAAAATATTAATATTTAAAATATTAATTATATATTTATATTTATAAACGTTCCGAATAACTTAATTAACGTTTTTAAAATTATTAAAACGGTTTTTATCGTTATTTGACGTTAATGAATTAAAATAAAAGATATATAAATTACATTCGCCTTTGCCCTTTTAAGTTAAAGTTAGCTTTAACTTTTAAATTAACTTTAAGGCTTTATTTAAAACCTTTAAAATATATAACTTAAAGATAAATTTTTTCGGGCGTCCCCTTTTACGTTTAACCTGCTTAATTTTTTGGTCCGTATTATCTTTTAAAACAATGTTATTATCTTTATTTTTCATTTTTACGCCCTGGTTTTAACGGTACCTTAAACGCTTTTATACGAACTATAAAAATAATTAAATAATATTTTTAAAATTAAAGAATTTACTTAACTTTTTTAAATTTTCGTAAACAATAACATACGGTATTATAAATAACCTATCGCTTTTTAATAAATATATTTTATAATTATATATCCCTTAATAATTTCATAATATACCTTTTATTTTATAAGCTATTACTTTTTTTAATTTAATCCGATAATTTTTGTTAATTAAAACTATATATTTATTACCGAAAGTTCGAAAATAATTATTATTAAATTTATATAATTTATTTAACTTAAATACGTTTTTAAAATATTCGATTAATATTATATCCTTTACCGTAATTTAATTTATCTTATTAATAATGTACGTTATTATTTATATTACGAAATCCTAAAAATATATAAAGAATTTTATTTACGCGGAAATTATATACGTTTTATTTTATAAAAATTATATTTCTCGTTTTATAACTCCGTTTTAATATTAATTATATATGTTAAAAATTACTAGTTCGATATTTTCTATAATACAAAAATTTTTAATTATCGTTATACCGAGCTTTCTATTACCGTTTAAATATAAAATCCGTATTTTTTCACTTTTACCTTTTTTATCCGGTAATAACATTTCTAAACGTTTTATAACTTATATAATATACGCGTATAAATTTTATTAAACTTCGTTTTTATTTTTATGTAAATAATACTTTTTATAACGTAATAAATTATTTATAACAAAACTGAAATAACTTTTATTTTCGATATTAATAAACTTAATTAATTTTACGTCGTAATAAATAATTTTTTTTATATATTTCCTTTTTTTTTAAAATTTATAAATAATATTTTTCGTATTTTCCTTATATCGTACGCTGTATAAAAGATATTTTTTATATCGTTAAAATTTAAATTTATTTCTTTAAACCTTTTAATAATTTATATTAATCGTTCGGTATTAAATTAATAAAAACGGCCATACCAAAAAATAATTTTCTTTATAACTTCGTCTATTCTTAAAATTTTCTTATTTTTAAAAACTTTCGAAAATATACGTTTTAAATTATTTATTAGGTTATTATCTTTTTCTTTACCGAATACCTTAATACGTATCCCTATTAATAATCCTTATTATTTACTAAATCCAGGGCCTTAATAATAAATTCCGGCTTTCTATAAAACTACAAATAAAATCTTTTCTAAAAAACGTTAATTATTAACAACTAAATATTATTAAAATTTATTAAAACGTTACGATTTAAATATTCTTTTTTTTATAAAATATTTCCTCGGAAAATACCTTTAAAAAAAGTTATTAATATATAACATATACCTAACTATAATTTCGTTTTTCTTTTTATTAAACCCTTTTAAAACCTACTTAATAATACTAATAAAAATAGCAACTATAAATCCTTTACCCCTTATAATTTAAATTCCCTTAAACTTAATATTTATTACGGTATTTCTTTTAAAGTTACTAATATTATTCATAATATTAACATTCGTTTCTAAATTTTAAAACATCTTATCTACGTCGTTTTTATAAAAGGAATAAATATATAAAAATATAACGCTTTCTATAATAATTTCTTTAAAACGTGTACCTTTTTATAATTTAAGCCAGTTAATTACCTAAGCTTTAAAGTACTTAATTATTACAACTCCCCAGGTTTTAAAGCATTTAATTATTAAAACTCTTTAAGCTTTTTTTTAAATTATCTTATCGTATTATTATATAAAGTTTTTAAACTATTATTTTTTAACGTAACCGTTAAAGGTTTTTCCGTTTAATGGGTATAAATCCTTTAAGTTATTAAAAATAAATTACTTTTCGATCTTATTACCGCTATAAGCGTTACGAAAATTATTACTTTAAATATTTTATTTATTATTACCCTAACATTAACTACGTTTTTCTTTTTTTTTACGGTTTTTTCCCTTTTACGGCTTAAAGCAATTTTTCGTTGAATGCTCGTATTTGCTATAATTAAAATAAAGTAACTTTCTATTCTTATTTTATACGGGCTTGTTATTTCGGGAATTATTATTCTTATTTTCTTTTCCTTTACTTTTTTAAACGTTATAAAATTTCCCGTTTTTTTCTTATTAATACGGTTATAAAATTTGCTATTAAAATCGTCGATTAACTATTAAAAATAATAATTAATATATTTAAATATTAATTAAATTATCTTATACCAACTATTAACGCAATATTTTATAACAATAAAAAATATAATATTTTATTCCTTTAATCTAAGTTTTATACTATAACCCTTAATTTTTCGTAATAACTTTAAAATTTCGTAATAAACTATACCGGGTTTTCTTTATTATCTATAATTTTACTAAACATTTTCTAAAGGGACCCTTATTTAGCCTTATTTATAGCTACGTCAATTTTCTTAAAAATCCTTAATATTTTCGTTTCTTTTTTAATACTTATAATTAACTTTAAAAACGCCCTTTTATACGTTTTAATAATAGCTTTTACGAAACGTAACTAATCAAGCTATTTCAGCTTTATTCCGTCCTTATAATTAATTTTTTTAAGGGTAAATATTAAAACGTTACTTTAAAGCTTTTAATTAACTTAACCTGGTAAATAATTCTCCTTATCTAATAAAAAGTTAAAGTATTTCCAACGTAACTTTATATTATTACTAAACTTCTTAAAGTCCTTCTTTTTTTCCTTTAAGCGAACGCCTAATTTGTTAAAACTGTTTAAATTATTAGTGCTTAAGGTATTACTAGGGATACTAGAGAAACTATTCCAACGGTTTTTTCGCCTTTAAAAACCTTTAGACGAATCTAAAGGTAACCTATCCGAATCGCTAAGGTCCCTACGTACTACATTTTCTTCTTTACGTAACTTCTTTTTTTCGCTTTTTTCCCTTTTTAAAGGACTAAACTTTTTAATAAACTACTTTTTTAACTTCGTTTCGCCTTTTTTTAAGGGGTTAATCTTTTCTATATCGTTTTTAATAATGATAAAAGCTTTTTATAAACTTCCCGTCCTTTAAATATTTCGTAAAGCGTTTTTGTAAATACTTACATTTCGCGAATTCCGTATTACCTTTAATTAAGGCGGTTTTTATTACAACATTCCTTATTAAAGTACGTTCATAAATTAAAGCAGGTTTAATAATCGCTTTACGATATTATTTATTCGCTTTATTATATCGTTTTTTTTTCTTATTAAAACTTTAAATCTTTAATTTTATTTTCAACCGATTTATATTTATATTTTCGTACTTTAAGGTCTTCCTTAATCTTACTTAAATTAATACCCAAAAACGTATAAAGCTTATTTAATTCTACTTAAAACTATTATTTTTATATAAGTATTTTATATCGGTTTTTTAACTGTCGTTATTAAGGTAATAAAGCTTCCTTTAACAAAATCTCGAAAACAAATCTTTTTCCTACCGTTACATCTATTATAGGCTTTTATTTTTCCCCCTTATTATAAAACTTTTCGTCTTAAAAATCCTTTTAATTAAAAAAAAGAAATAAATCGCTATTCGTATATTTCTTATTTTATATAAAAACAAAACCCTTATCGGGTAAACTATTTTATTCGACTGTAAAAAGCTACTTTAAAATACGTTTTTATTATTTATTTACTATCGTTAACCGTTTATTTCTTTTAAATTAATTAAGTAATTTCTTTTTAAATTTTGTACCTTTTTTATTAATTTACTCTGCAAATAGTTATTTCGTTTAACGTATTACGGTTATTAATTAACCAAAAAATATTACCATATTACCAGTTATAATAATTAAATACAGGATTTTGGCAAAAAACGTATAGTTGTTTTAGGAAAAACGGAAAAAATCTGGGGGCAATCGCCTTTATATATACGTTTAGCTGTATAAAGGATAGTTCCTAGACAAAGGCTGTCCTAGGCAACATCTACAGCCTAGACGTACCAGCCGCAGGCACCTAAAAGCACTAATTACCGACAATTTATATTAAATCTTTTTTACGGCTTTTCGGAATTAAGAATTATATATATTTATATATTATAACTTTATTTATAACTAAATACCGTCGGTATTAATATACCGTATAATTTATTAATTATTATACTATATATTTAACGGTTTAATATTTAAAGTTATTCTTAACTGTTTAATTAATAGAAAATTAAATAAAGTTTTATTTATATAATTTAAGTGTTAGCAGTTATAGTAATTAAATGTAGAATACTGGCGTAAAATTCTATATTAATAATTTTATAAATTGAAAATGTTTAAGGCAAGCCGCCTTTATATATATAATTTATACCTAATGAGTTTTTTTATAATAAAGGGTATTTTAGGTAATATTTTTTAGCCTGAGTTTATTAGCCGTAATTATTTTAAAGTATTAAATGCCGATACGCCCTTTTGCTTTAGGTAATTTCGGTTATTAAATTTTTGTATTTATCGACTTTAAATACTTTTTAATTCGTTTTGTATCTTTTTTAGTTTTATATTCGTTATAAATTGTTCGAAATTAATTTTATTAAGGGGTTTTATTAGTTTATTTGCTGGGTTATTTTTACTTTTTACGTATTAACAGTTAATATTACCTTTTTGTACTTTTTAACGTACGTAATAGTATTCTAATTAAATGTGGTATTTCTTTTATGTTATTTATGTTTTTATTATTTACTTTACCGTATTTATATTATTTTCCAGAATAGGAATGGGGCTTTTCGGTATAAACTTTAGTTTTATTAGGAAATTTCTAATCCCAGTTATTTCTGTTATAACTGTTTTTGCTTTTACGTATTTTGTTTTAATAATGCAATTAGTAATAACGTTTTATAACTTTAAAATTTATAATACGGGTGTTTTAGTTATAAAAAATACGTAACCTGTTATGAATTTAATTAATTTATTGTTTATAAAGTTTATATTTATTATTTCGAATAAATTTAAGTTATTGTATTTCCGGTGCGGGTGGTTTTTTAATTTCCGGTACCGAAAAGATAGGTTTACCGTACCGTTTAGGTATCGCGGTAATTACTTGATATATTTTTAGTATTTAAGTAACGAGTTATTTATGAATTTAGCCTAAGTTAACGTTATAAACGATGTATCCGGTTTGTTAATGTAACTGGAGAAGTTGAATTTTCCTATAAGGCTTATATATTCGTACGTTTTGTTTTTGTTAGTTACGCCTTTATTTTTTACGGCGTAAGTTATTTCCGTATAGCGTTTAGTTCTATTAATTTTAATAACTTTTTAATATATTATTGCTGGTTTAGCTTAATATTTCCCGTTAGTAGGGAACGGACGATTCGTATGCCCAGGTATTAGTTAATATTTTTTAAGTTCTTAATAGGTATATTTTCAGTTATTTTTTTAGCGATGTTCTTAAGACGTTATTTATTAGGGCCGAAAAGTAGGAAGTTATTTATATACAAGACGATAACGTTTTTTATTTTCGGATTATGATATATTATGTCGTCCGAAGTTAATAAGCGAAAGCTTTGTTTTGTAAGTAGTTTTTTTACTTTTTTTTGTTAAGTAATTCCGGCCTGCTTTAGACCGTATAAAGGGTTTATTAGTTTAATGATTTTTTTAAAGGAGAACTGGTACTTTATTTTATCCTTTAGATATATGTCGAAATACTCCTTTAATATAGGAAAAAGCTTTATGTAAATATTTTTTTTTAGGTTACCGTTTAAATAAATTGCGATAAAATCAATTTGGAGTATGTACTAACTTAGGGCAATAACTAGCGTTATTAGGATTTTTTAGTATATAGCTTTTATAATGCTGATTAACGTTTTATTATAGTTAATTTTTTTCCGTTAAGTAAATCCCTTGGTATAAATACGGGTTTTGTATTTTTTTAACTTTTTTATAAACGTATATTTCTTTTTCAGCATTTATTTCGCATTTACCAGGTACCTATATGCCTTATTGTTTAATGTAAAATAAAACGTTTTGCGTTAAAGGTTTTTTTTTGATTTTAATAAAGATAGTTTTAAGTTATATTTTACGTTCTGGGCTTTTTATAGTTTCCTTTAGTAATAGACCGTCGTTTATTATAACGTATAGCTTATAGTCGTTTTCGTTTTAGTTTTTAATATTTAATAATAGGTAAAAATAAAAAGAATTATTATTATTGCCTTTTTAGGTTAAAGCTAACTTTAGCTTACGTATTAGTTTTAATATTTCGTCTAGGGTTTTTAAGGTGTATAATTCGGGGACGTTTTTTTTCGGGCGTTTTTTTTTTCGTTTAATTTGCTTGGTTTCCTGGTCCGTATCGTTTTTTTAAAACGACGTTATCGTTTTTGTTTTTTAATTTAATACTTTGTTTCTGATAATATCTTAATCGTTTTTATACGGGTTGCGGGAGTAACCGAATAATATCTTTCGGGTTAGGGGGTTATTCTGGTTTTTTTAAGTTTTTATAAATAGTAATATACAATATTATTAGCAATTTGCCGTTTTTTAGTAATTATACCTTGTAGTTATATGTTTCTTGGTAGTTTAGCAGCATTTTTTTTATTTTACGGGTTATTAATTTTTTTAATTTAATTCTGTAATTTTTATCGCTTAGAACTATATATTTATTATTAAGGATCCGAAGTTAATTGTTATTAGGTTTATGAAACCTGTTAGTTTCGAATACGTGTTTAAATTATTCGATTAATATTACGTTTTTATTATTGATTATTTAGTTTTGTTAACGGTATACGTTATTCTTTTTATTATAAGGTCTTAAAAATATATCCGTATTTTTATTTAGGCCGTAATTACGCATGTTTCGTTTTAAAAAAATTATATCTTTCGTTTTGCGACTTTATTTTGATATTAGTTATAGGCATTAAAAATTATTAATTTAATACTTTCTATTATATAAAAGTTTTCGATAATTGTTATGCTGAATCTTTTACCGTTATTAAGGCGTAGGATCTACGTTTTTTTTTTTTTTACTTTTTATATTTGGTAGTAACGTTTTTAAACGTTTAGATATCTGGGTAATATACGTATATAAATTTTGTTATACTTCGTTTTTAGTTTTAAACGAATAGTATTTTTTGTAACAGAATAAATTATTTATAATAAGCCCGAAATAACTATTATTTTCGATGTTAATAGGCTTGACGGTTCTTATATTATATTAAGTGATTTTTTTTACATATCTTACTTTTAGCTGTAAGTTAATAAACGATATTTTCCGTATTTTCTTTTCGTTATAAGTTATGCAAGGAAACGATTTTATATCGTTAAGGTTTAAATTTATCCCCGTAAATTTCTTAATAGTTTAAATTAGTTATTTAGTATTAAGATAATAAAGGCGGCGGTATTAAAAAATATTTTTTTTTATAATTTCGTTTGTTATAAAGATTTTTCCGTTTTTAAATACCTTTATAAAAATTATTTTTAAGTTATTAACTAGGTTACCGTTATTTCTTTTACCGAATACCTTTTTTAATGCGTATTTTTATTAATAATCCTTATCGTTTAAAAATTTTTTTAAGAAACGTTAATGGTTATTAATTTGAACCTATTAAGGCTGATTAAAGTATTTTTATTTAAATAATTTCCTTTTTTGTAAAATATTTTTCCAGAAAATATTTTTAAGGGAAAATCGTTAATATATAACGTATATTTTACTATAATTTCGTTATTTTTTTATTAAAGCTTTTTAAAAGTTATTTTACAGTACCGATAAAAGTAGCAGTTACAGGTCCTCTACCTGTTATAATGTAAATTCCCTTAGATTTAATATCTAGTACCGAGTTTTTTTCGAAGTCGCCGATATTATTAGTAATATTAACGTTTATTTTTAAATCTTAAAGTAATTTATTTTTATCGTTTTCTATAAAGGAATATATATACAAAAATATAGCGTTGCTTATAATTATCGCCTTAATTATTCTAAAGTAATTAATTACTATAACTTTAAGGCTTTCGGTCGTTTATAGCCATAGTTTAAGGTAATCGGGTTTTTATAACATAAGGTTTTAAGTTACCTGTAACTTAGGGCTTTTAACCTTTATAGTTCTTTACGTTATCTCCTGAATTATTTCGTCGTATTACTATATAAGGTTTTAAAACTGCTATTTATTAATATAAGCGTTAAAGGTTTTTCCGTCTAAACGGTATGAGTTTTTTAAACTTTTAAAAATAAATAGCTTTTTATCTTAATTACCGTTACGGGTATTACGAAAACTGTTATTTTAGTTATTTTGATTATTATTGCTATTATTATTACGCTGGCCACTATTTTAGCCTTGTTTTCCTTTCTTATTTTTGCCGTTTTTTTATAGCTTAAAGTAGTTTTTCGCTAAGTGTCCATATTTGTTACAGTTAAAGCAAAGTAGCTTTTCGTTTTTATTCTATACGGACTTGTTATCTCGGAAATTATTATTATTATTTTTATTTCCCTTGCTTTTTCGTACGTTAACGGACTGTTCGTTATTTTTCTTTTTGTTAAATCGGTTATGGAATTCGCTATTAAAGTCGTCGATTAGCTGCTAAAAGGAGTAATCCATCTGGCGTAATATTAACTAAATGTTTTTATACTAATTACTAATGCGGTCTTTTATAATAATAAGGAATATGGTAATTTATTCCTCCGTTTTAAAGTATATACTACAGCCTTTTACCTTACGGAAAAGCTTTTAAAACTTAATAATAAACTATACCGGGTCTTCTTTATTATAAATAACTTTATTAAACTCCTTTCAAAAGAACCTTTACCTAGTTTTACCTGTTACTATATAAGTTTTCCGGAACGTTTTTAATATTTTCGTACCTTTTTTAATATCTATACTTATCTTTAAAAGCGCCTTTTTACAAGTTTTGGTAATAGCTTTCGTTAAACGGAACTGGTCCGGTTAACCTAGCTTTATCCCGTTTTCATAGTTAATTTCTTTTATTGCAAAATTTAAAACGTTATTTTAAAAATTTTAATTAGCCCAGTTTACTAAGTGATTTTCTTTATTTAGCGAAAAGTTAAAGCGTTTTTAACGTAGCTTTACATTTATATTCCTAGACTTTTTAAAATCCTTTTTTTTGTTTTTTAAGCGAACGTTTAATTCGTTAAAGTTATTTAAGTTATTAGGGCTCAAAGAGTTGCTAAGGATACTGGGGGAACTATTTGAATTATCGGAGTTATCGCGTATTATTCCTTTTCCCTTAGGTAATTTGCTTTTTTTTCTTATCGGAAAATCGGGTTTTTCTGTAAATTACCTTTTAAACTTCGTTTCGCTTTTTTTTAATAGGTTAATTTCCTTTATATCGCTTTTTAATACGATAAATATTTCCTTAAAGTTACTAACCTTAATCTTAAACGGTACGTTTTGTAATACCTTCGGTTACATATTCGTACTACGCGAGTTTTTAAAGTTCCGCGTTTTAAGTTAAAACGTATTTAACAGCTATATTATTATAGTATTTATACGCTTTATAATATCGTTATTTTTTTCGTTTTGGAATTTTAACTTTTTAACCTTTTTTTCGATTTGCCGATACTTATCCTTTCGTACTTTAACGTTACGTCTAATATCGTTTATACTAATGCCCAGAAACGTATAAAGTTTATTTAGGTCCGCTATAATCTGTTATTTTTAAATAAGGGTTTTAAATCGGTTCTTTTTCGGCTATTAAAATAATAAGGTATCTTTTAAAAACGCTTCGAAAATAAGTTTTTTTTCTACCGCCCTATTTAATATAGGTTTTTATTTTTTCTTTTCCTTATTATAAAATTTATCCTAGGAAATATCCTTATTATAAAAAGGTTTTAACTTGGGAAAAAGGAATAAAGTTTCGAATAAGCCGTTTTGCTTAACAAAGAGCTACCCAGGGTTCTATTATTTACTTACTATCGTTAACTGCCTAACTTTTTTTCGAATCGTTAGCTAAACGATTTTCTTTTAAGTCTTGTACTTTTTTTATTAACTTAACTTAAAAATAACCATTTCGTATAACGTACTAAGTTACTAATTAACCAAAAAATGCTACTATGTTAACAGTTATAATAATTAAATACAGGATATTGGCGTAAAACTTTATATTAATAATTTTGCAGACTGAAAATGTCTGGGGTAAGCCGCTTTTATATATATAATCCATACTTAAAGGGTTTTTTTATAATAAAAGGTATACAAGGTAATATTTTTAACCTGAGCCCACCAGCCGTAATTATTTTAAAGTATTAACTGCCGATATTAAGTAAAAAAAAATTAACTTGGTTTAAGTTATAAAAGTAATTAATATGTTTTACTTATTCGCTCGTTATTTTATTATTTTTCTAAATAATTTATAACGTAAACTTACAACCTTTCCCGATTAATCGTATTATTAATAAAAAAACGTTATTTTAAATATTGAATATATCCTTATTTTTAAAGTACGACGTTAATTTTTTAATTCCGATTAATTATAATATAACTTAATTAATAACTTTATTATAAACGTTATTAAAATTTAAGTTAAGACGGGTAAATTAAAATACCGTAAAAGATATATCGTAGTCGTATATTAACTACTATATATTAAATAAAACGGATTTATTTAAATATCTAATAATAAAACTTAAACCAGGTAAATTAAAAGTTAATAATAACTTAACGTTCGTTATTAACGTATTTTAGAAATTATTCAGGCTTTTTTTAAAGAGTAAATTAATTATTTTATTTATAACATCGGATTAAAATAATTGAATTTTTTTCTTTAGTTTTATTTTTACCTATTTCGATACGGAAAAACTATTACAAATTCTTACACCTTATAAAGGTATACCGTTTTAGTATTTATCAAATTAATTAATTAATAAAACTTTAAATTTTTTATAATATATTATCTTAATATTATTTATAAATAAAAAAATATTTACCTTTTAATAAATAAAATAATAAAGTTTAAAAGAACGGAATTAAATTCTAATTTTTTAATTATCCCGGTAAAATCTTTTTATTATAATAATAATAATCTTTTTAAATGATATAAAGCTTTTTTAATTAAGAAAATATTCTTACGTTAAAAATACTTTAAAGGTAATTTTATATATATTTCGCAAAACAAATTAACGTTAACGAAAACGTTAATAGCGATATATTACTTAAGCTTTAAATTAAACTTAACCGTTATAATAATTAACGTTTTAAATAATTTGTTAATTAAGGTAAATATATATATATTATTAGCAGTTACAGTAATTAAATATAAAAATCTGCCAAAATGCGCATAGTTATTCTAGGAAAAACTAAAAAAGTTTAAAGGCGATCGCCCTTATATATACGTTTAACTGTACAAAGAATAATTCCTAAACAAAAGTTATCTTAAGCAGTATTTATAACCTAAACGCACCAGCCGCAAGCACCTAAAAGTACCAATTACCGATACGCCTTTTTACGTTAAGTAACCTTATTTACATAATCTCCAAAATTAAATCTAAAACTTTAGCAAAATTTATTAAAAAGTTATCAAAATCTTTAATTTATATAAAATTTAAACTTTTATTTCCGTTATTCTTATTTAAAATAAAGCTGCGCAATTAACCGTTATATTAAAAAACCAGCCTTTTCGCTTTACCGTTTTTTCGCAACCGTCCCGGAATACGGGGCCCACTTTTTCCGAAATATTTCGAACTAGGTTAAACGTTAATATAAAAAAACACATTTTATATATACCAACCTACTGCATTAAAAATTTTATAACTTTAAAAATCGGTTTTATTTTTTAATAATAATACCAATAAATAATTATAATTATTACTTTTTAAATCCCTTTTTATAAAAAACTATTAAATAAAATTTTTTTCCGGTTAATAAAAGATATTAACTAATTATAAATTATGTATAAAATATTAACACCTTTAAGTAAGAACTAACGCAAAAAGTTATAATTATATATAAATAAGTAATTTTATAAAAAATTAAAACTTTAAAATTAATAAATAAAAAAATACCGTAATTATTACTTTTAATAACGAAAAATAAATTTTAACAAAAAAACGCCTTTTTTCCTATATAAAAAAAATTTAATAAAATTATTTTTTTATTAATTACTTTAACTAAATCTTAAATATCTTCTAACTTTTATTATATTTTTTTAAATCTTAAGTTAATTATAAACCGTTCGAAATTTTGTTTATTAAATAAGTTTATAAATCCATTAATAAAATTATTTTTACTCTTTACATATTAAAAACTAATATTTCTTTTTTCAATTTCCTAACGTACGTAATAATTTTCGATTCGAATATAACGCTTCCTTCGAATTATCTATATCTTTTTTACCTATTTAAACGTATTTATATTGTTCTTTAAAATAAAAATAAAACTTTTAAATATAAACCTTAATTTTATTAAAAAGTTTTTAATTTTAATTACTTCCGTAATTATTATTCCTACTTTTATATACTGTATTTCCGTAATATATTTAATAATAATACCCTATAATTTCGAAATTTATAAAATAAACGCTCCGATTATAAAAAATATATAACCTATCGTAAACTATGCTAATTTATAATTATTTATAAAACTTACATTTATTACTCCGAATAATTTTAAATTATTATAATTATAATATAAATAATCTTTTCGTAATTTCCGGTACCGAAAAGACATATTTAATATACCGTTTAAATATTTCGGCAATTTTTTTAATATATTCTTAATATTTAAATAACGGATTACTTATAAACCTTACTCAAATTAACGTTAGAAACACTATATTTAATCTACTAATATAATTCGAAAAATTAAATTTCATTATTAAACTTACATATTTAAACGTTTTTTTTAAACAGCTACGCCGTTATATTTTACAATATACTTTAAATAATCTTTAATGAATAATATAAATTCCTTTTTTATTACGTTTAAGCTAATTAATTTCAATAATTTCTTAATATATTATTATTAATTTAACCTAACATCTTCTATTAATAAAAAACGAACAATTTATATATTTAAATATTAGTCCGCATTACTTAAATCCTTAATTAAAACGTTTTTAACAATCTTCTTAACGATATCCTTAAAACGTTATTTATCAAAACTAAAAAACAAAAAGTTATTTACGTATAAAACGATAACGTTTTCTATTTTAAAGTTATAATATATCACGTTATCCGAAATTAACGGACGGAAACTTTATTTCGCAAATATCTTTTTCACTTTTTCTTGCCAAATAACTTTACCCTATGTTAAACCGTATAATAAATTTATTAACTTAATAACCCGTTTTAAAAAAAACCTATATATCTCCCTATCCTTTAAATATATATTAAAATACTTCTTTAATATAGGAAACTATTTTATATAAATATCTTCCTTCAACTTATCATTTAAATACGTAATAATAAAATCTATTTAAAATATATACTACCTTAAAAAAACAGCTAACGCCATTAAAATCCTTTAATATACTACCCTTATAATACTTACTATTATTTCGTTATAATTAATTCCTTTTTATTATATAAATCCTTTAAGGTAAATACGTATCCTATACTTATCTAACTTTCCTATAAACGTATACTTCTTTCTTAACACCTATTAAACATTAATAAAATACCCTTAAATAACCTTACCAAAAAACGTAAACTTAAAAGTTTTATACGAAAAATTCTCTTTAATCTTTATAAAAATACCCTTAAATTATATCTTTCGGTCTAGGCTTTTTATAACTTCCTTTAAAGTTACGCCGTTATTTATAACAATAAATAACTTATAAATATTAATATTTAACATATTAATTACCTATTCGTATTCATAAACGTTCCGGATAACCTAATCGATATCTTTAAAACTATTAAAACGGTTTTTATCGTTATTCGACGTTAATAAATTAAAATAAAAAATATATAAACTACCTTCGCTTTCGCCTTTTTAAATTAAAACTAACTTTAGCTTTTAAATTAATTCTAAAGCTTTATTTAAAGTTTTTAAAATATATAACTTAAAAACAATTTTCTTTAAGCATTTTTTTTACGCTTAACTTACTTAATTTCTTAATCCGTATTATCCTTTAAAACAATATTATCATCCTTATTCTTCATTTTTACGCCTTACTTTTAACGGTATCTTAAATACTTTTATACGGGCTATAAAAATAATCGGATAATATTCTTAAAACTAAAAAATTTACCTAACTTTTCCAAATTTTTATAAATAATAATATACAGTATTATAAATAACTTACCGCCTTTTAACAACTATACCTTATAATTATATATCCCTTAATAACTTAACAACATTCTTTTTACTTTACAAACTGCTAATTCCTCCGATTTAATCCGATAATTCTTATTAATTAAAACTATACATTTATTACCGAAAATTCGAAAATAATCGTTATTAAATTTATATAATTTATTCGGCTTGAATATATCCCTAAAATACTCGATTAATAATATATCCTTTACCGTAAACTAACTTATCCTATTAACAATATATATTATTACCTTTATTACAAAATTTTAAAAACATATAAAATTTTTTTATCGATACGGAAATCGTACGCACTTCATCCTATAAAAATTATATTCCTCATTTTACAACTTTGTTTTAATATTAATTATATACATTAAAAACTACTAATTCGATACCTTCTATAACGCAAAAACTTTTAATTATCGTTATACCAAACTTTCTACCACTATTAAAATATAAAATCTGCATTTTTTTACGTTTACCTTTTTCGTCTAATAACAACGTTTTTAAACGTTTTATAATTTACGTAATATATACGCATCAACTTTATTAAATTTTATCCTTATTTTTAAATAAATAATATTCTTTATAACGCAATAAATCTTTTATAAAAAACCTAAAATAACTTTTATTTTTAATATTAATAAATTTAATTAACCCTATATTACACCAAATA
The DNA here is from genome assembly GCA_004155055.1 of Monosporascus sp. CRB-8-3. NCBI lineage: Eukaryota > Fungi > Ascomycota > Sordariomycetes > Xylariales > Monosporascus > Monosporascus sp. CRB-8-3. The sequence goes on from QJNZ01000257.1 coordinate 77,409, forward strand.
ATCTTTTCTATATATTTCCCTCGATTTTAAAAATTTATAAACGGTATTTTCCGTATTTTCCTTTTATTGCATACCATATATAAGATATTTTTCATATCGTTAAGGTTGAAATTTATCCCCGTAAACCTTTTAATAATTTATACTAATCGTTTAGCATTAAAATAACAAAAACGACAATATTAAAAAATAATTTTTTTTATAATTTCGTTCGTTATTAAAACTTTCCTATCCTTAAAAACGTTCAAAAGCACGTATTTTAAATTATCTACTAAGTTATCGCCGTTTTCCTTATCGGATACCTCCCCCAGCACAAATCCCTATTAATAATTCTAATCGTTTACTAAATCCGGAACCCTAATAATAAGCTCCAACTTCCTATAAAGCCATAACAAAAATCCTTTCCAAAAAAGTTAATCATTAATAACTAAATCTCATTAAAACTTATCAAAACGTTACAATTTAAATAACCTCCCCTTTTATAAAATATCTCCCCGGAAAATACCTTTAATAAAAAATTATTAATATATAATATATACCTAACTATAATTTCGTTTTTCTTTTTATTATACCTTTTTAAAAACCACTTAACGATACTAACAAAAATAACAATTACAGGTCCTTTACCCGTTATAATTTAAATTTCCCTAAACTTAATATCTATTACAATATTCTTTTTAAAATCGCTAATATTATTCGTAATATTAACGTTCGCTTTTAAATCCCAAAGCAATTTATCTAAATTATTCCCGCAAAAAAAGTAAATATATAAAAACATAACGTTTCCCATAATAATTCCTTTAAGATATTTACCCTCCCATAACTTTAAACGATTAATTACCTAAACTTTAATATATTTACTTATTAAAACTTCCCGGACTTTAAAACGTTCCGCTATTAAATTTTTCCGAACTTTAAAACATTTAATTATTAAAACTTCCTAAGCTACCTTTTAAATCATCTTATCGTATTATTATATAAAATCCTCCAACTATTATTCTTTAACGTAAATATTAAAAATCTTTCCGTTTAATTAATACAAATTCTTTAAACCGTTAAAAATAAATTATTTTTCGTTTTTATTACCGTTATAAACGTTACAAAAATTATTACTTTAATTATTTTATCCATTATTACCCTAACGTTAATTACGCTTTCTTTTTTTTCCTTTACCGTTTCTCTCTTTTTACGGCTTAAAACAATCCTTTGCTAAATATTTATATTTATCATAATTAAAATAAAGTAACTTTTCATTCTTATTCTACGCAAACTTATTATCTCGGAAAATACTATTATTATTATTACCTTTTCCCTTACCTTTTTAAGTTTTATAAAACTTTCCGTTTTTCTTTTTATTAATATAATTATAAAATTCGCTTTTAAAGTCGTCGATTAACTGCTAAAAAAAATAATTAATCTATTTAAACATTAATTAAATTATCTTATACTAATTATTAACGCAATCCTTTATAACAATAAAAACCATAATAATTTATTCCTTTAATTCAAACTTTATATTACAGCCCTTAACCTTTTATAATAACTTTTAAAACTTTATAATAAACTATACAAAATCTTTTTTATTATATATAATCTTATTAAACTTTTTCCAAAAAAACCTTTACCTAGCTTTACCTGTAACTACCTAAGTTTTTTTAAAAATCCATAATATCTTCGTTTTTTTTCTTAATACCTATAATTAACTTTAATATAGCTAGCTAGATACCTTAATGGCACTTTACCTTGCATACATAATTAACTTTAATAGCATCTTTTTACACCTCTTAATAATAACTTTTGCGAAACGTAACTAATTAAGCTATTTCAACTTTATTTCGTTCTTATAACTAATCTTTTTAAAAGCAAATATTAAAACATTACTTTAAAACTTTTAATTAACCCAGCCTGCTAAATAATTCTTTTTATTTAATAAGAAATCAAAACGTTTCTAACGCAACTTTATATTATTATTAAACTTCTTAAAATTTTTCTTTTTTTCCTTTAAGCAAACGCTTAATTCGTTAAAACTATTTAAATTACTAAAACTTAAAAAGTTACTAAAAATACTAAAGGAACTATTAGAACGGCTTCTTCGTTTTCGGAAACCTTTAAATAAATCTAAAAGTAACCCATCCGAATCGCTAAGGTCCCTACATACTACATTTTTTTTCTTTACGTAACTTCTTTTTTTCGCTTTTTTCCCTTTTCGGGAAATTAAACTTTTTAATAAATTACCTTTTTAACTACGTTTTACCTTCTATTAAAAAGTTAATCTCTTTTATATTACTTTCGATAACGATAAAAGCTTCCTATAAACCTCCCGTCCTTTAAACGTTTTATAAAACATTTCTGTAAATATTTGCACTTTGCAAACTTTATATCGCTTTTAATTAAAACGGTTCTTATTAAAATACGCCCCCGAATTAAAATATATCCAATAATCGCTTTACGATATTATTTATTTGTTTTATTATATTATCTTTTTTCTTTTATTAAAGTTTTAAATTTTTAATTTTATTTTTAACCGATTTATATTTATATTTTCGTACCTTAATATCTTTTTTAATTTTACATAAATTAATACTTAAAAACGTATAAAACTTATTTAATTCTGCTTAAAACTATTATTGCTATATAAAAGTCTTATATTAATCTCTTAATTATCATTACTAAAGTAATAAAACTTTTTCCGTAAAAATCTCGAAAACAAATCTTTTTCCTACCGTTACGTACATCATAAACTCTTATTCTTCCCCCTTACTGTAAAATTCTTCGTTTTAAAAATCTTTCTAATTAAAAAGAAAAAAAAAATAAATTACTATTCGTATATTTCTTATCCCGCATAAGGACAAAACCCTTATCAGGTAAACTACTTTACTCGATTGCAAAAAACTACCTTAAAATACGTTCTTATTACTCGCTTATTATCGTTAACTACTTACTCTCTTTTAAATTAACTAAATAACTCCCTTTTAAATCTTATACCCTCTTTAATAACTTAACTTATAAATAACTACTTTATTTAACGTATTACAGTTACTAATTAACCAAAAAATACTACTATATCAATAATTATAATAATCAAATATAGGAATTTAACAAAATACGCATAATTATTTTAAGAAAAACTAAAAAAATTTAAAGGCAATCGCCCTTATATATACGTTTAACTATACAAAAAATAATTTCTAAATAAAGGCTATCCTAAACAACATCTACAACCTAAACGCACTAGCCGCGGGCACTTAAAAGTACTAATTACTAACATATATCTTATTATAATCGGTTTTAAATTATTAATTATTTTATATAACGAAGTATATTTTTATGTTTTTATAATTAATTATATTTATTAAACTTATAAATATATATTAATTTATATTATAGAACTTATTTCCTTTTATTAAAAAACTAGTTAATTTATTTCTAAAACTATATTTTTTTAAAGATTTCCTATTTATGCTATATTCCCCTTTCCATTCGTGCTGTATGCTCCACCTTCCAGCTGACATACACCTGGTATAGCTGTCAGTTTTTAACTAGTTCCACCCTGAGATCCGAAACGTTACGGCCGTACGCGCTACCTTTTTCGGGATTCGAAATAGCCGTTATATTCGAAATAACGCGTTATTATTATAACGAACTTGTTATAACTGTTATAAAAGAGTTGCAGTTAAAGATAATTATAGCTAAAAGCGTTATAATTATAATTGTAACTGCAATTGCAGCTGGAAGTTAAAAGATAGCAGATCTATAGCGGCTATAAGTAACTGTTAAAAGTGGGGCACAGCACGAATAATAAGGGAGATATAGTACAAATAGCATATCTCTTTTTTTATAACTTTATAAATAAACTTTTTCGGTTTTACGAATTATCTTTTTTAACGGATATATATTTAGTTTTTTATAGCTTTACGGCTATAATAGTAAATTATGTTTATATATTCTATATAATAACCTAAATACGTTTTTATCTATTAAAATATTAAAAATCTTTAAATTAAAATAACTGATGTTTTAAATAATTAATTTCTTTAAATTTTCGTAACTTACCGGCCGGTTATCGATCGTATTTATCAAATAAACTAGCCGTTTTATATTAAAAATAACTTTTTATATATTATAATCGTTTTGAATAATATTATTACGGTAGGAATATACGGAATATTAACGTTTATAACCTGTAAAATGTTTTCGTTTTTTACCGTTATATTAAGTTTAATAATTTAGTAAAAGTTTAAAATTAACTTAGTTTTATTTATCCGCGAAATAATTATAATAATTATTAAAACAAACGTTAATAATAATAATAATTTTAAAAACAGAAATAAGATAAATATAATAGTCGTATAAAAGTAATTAATTTTATTTAAATAAATTTATTTTTCCTTGTCCTATATGTTTTTATCGGTTATATTATTTAATATTATCCTTTATATTTAACCGGAAACTAAATTATCTTATTTAAATCTTTATTTTCCTATTAAATATATATATTAAAATAGCTTTAAACTTAATTAATAATGTTTATTAAATGTAATAAATTTTATAATTTATTATTTATAGCGGAAAAAAATTATTTTTAAAATTTTTAACATTCTTTAAAAAAAATAACTTTTTTATTAAACTATAAGGGTTAAATAATAATAATTTTATTAATTAGCTGATTTAAATTTTCGTAAATATTCGTATATCGATAATTAATAAAAAAGTTACTTTATATTTTAAAATTACACATTTATAATTTCCGTTTTTTTATAATAGTAATTATTATAACCTAAATTATATAGCCGTATATTCGTAAATAAACTTGTTAAAGTTTCCGATTCAATATTATAATATCGTTTGTATATAGTAAGTATATATAATAAACCTTATATAAAGTTTATGAAAAAAATACGTATTTAAAAATACGGTTATATGAATATATTATTGTTTTAAAATTATATACGATTAAAAACGATAATAAGTTAACGCTATTTTATATTATAATTGCTTTTACTCTATTTATAATTTTTAAACGTTTTTATATACTTATTTTAAAGTTAAATATACGGTATTAAAAACTTAAATTTACATTTAAAAAAAGATAGCTGGAATATATTTCGAAATTTCTTTTTAAAATTTCGTTATCGTATTCGATTACTTATAAAAAAAATCTTATTTTAAGTTTTTAAACCTTTTAAAAGATATCGAAACGCGTTAATCAATATATCTTATTTTCGGTTTTTAAGATATATATCCTAAATAAAGCTTAAATATTTATCAGTAATAAATAAAACGTATTTATATTTTTCCAGGGGGTTTTTATTTTCGAAATTTATTAAATCGACGGCGATTTTTTACCTTAATCGGAAAACCTTTTCCTTCGGTTTATAAAGTATTTATTCTTTAACTTTTACGTTATTATTTATAAAGTAAAGTACTATTAAAATATCTAGCTATATATATATATATATATACAGCTAATTCGTTTATTATATATATATATATATATATATAGTTTTATATAAACGAGACCGGGAAGCACCCTTTAATAACCGTCCCTTTTTAACTAAGGGCCGGAAAAACGTAATGCGGGTTATTTAACAGGGTAATATACAAGTGGTTATATTAGCTAGCGGGGGGTGTTAAACTTACCTTATATACAAAAAGGCTCCATTAAATCGGAAGATATATGTTCCGTTAATAGATTATATAAAAGCTATATACGTACGAGAAATATACGTGAATTAGCTTAATATAATAATAAAACTAATATTTTTATATCTAATAAGTAAAAGTTTTATTCGTTTAATATGTGTTATTATTAATTAATTAATTATTATTAAATCGATATAAGTTATATATTAATAGTAATTATTCGTATATTTTATTAATTGTAATAAAAATCGTATCGTTAATATCACTTATTGTTTATAACGGATTTAATTATTAAAATCGTTTAAAGGGTAAATTTTAAATTAAAACATACGTTTTTAATATATGGGGTTATATCGATTTTAAATAATTATTATCGTAACTTGTTAAATTATTAAAATCCGATATAACTTCGTACCCGAAAAGACGAATCTATTATATAATACGAAATAATATCTTAAATAGTTCCTTAATTATATTTATAGTTTCTAGAAAAACTAACCAAAAATCAATTATATTAATTAGTTAATAAATAGTTTTAAAATAACGCAAGAAACTAAATAAGTTTATAATTAGAACTTTCGGTATATATTTATAAAAATTATAAATTCGATATTTTCTAAAAAAAGTACTAACGACTTTATAAAATAAATTTTAGAATTAATATTTCTAGTAATTAAAAAGATAAATATTTTTTCAACAAAGAATTACGGATAAAATAGGTTAAGTTATTTAAATACGATAAGATATATAATAGCAAGATATTAATTAATACTTAACGAGAATATTACGAAAAATTAAAATAAGTTTCGAAGTTAGCAAGAAAATTAAAGGAATAGATTATAAGGTAATAAAAGATTAAAACTTAAACATAACGACATAGAGTTTTAAAAACGAAAATAACAGTCGTATAAGTTAACAACTTGTATATAATATTAACTTTTATAATAAGAATTTAAATAATTATATTTTAAAAAATAAATTGGTCGAAGATTAATAATATTATAATTAATTATTAAATTATAACGTATTTACAACTTATATTAAAAAATATCAATGTAATATTGTTACCGTTTTAAAGGATACTCGCGAACGTTTTTAATTTAAAGATTTTATCTAAAAAAGATTAAAAATAATTTTTAATCGTAAAAAAGAATTTTAGGCCGTAAGCCGAAACGAGATAATCGTAAAAATTTTTAAGTGGGCTGAAATAATTGTAGTAATAAGTAAAAGAGTTAAAAATTAAACGTATAAAAAATTTAGTACAAGATGTATTTAAACTTTACGTATACGTTACTTTAATGTTATTACTTATTTTTTAATAACGTTTTACTAAACTTTAACATTAATAGGATAATTTTAACATTAGTTTAAAACCAAATTGTTTTCGATCAATTTTTAAAGGAAAAAAATTAATCGATTATCGAAAAGAATAAGAAAGAAAATTATTTGGGAAATAAATTAATTTTAAAAGTAGTAAACCGAGGGTTAGCGTATTTTTTAATATTAAATAACGTAAGGCGGTAAATGTTAGGTTTTATTTTTAAAAAAATTTATGTATTTCGAATTTGAAATTTACGATATATATTTTTAATTTTATTAGTAAAATTTTAAATTATAGGATAACGATTTAAAATAACCGAATATACGTAAAGAATAAATTCGTTTGAATTAAAGGGTAAAAAAATGTAAATATATTATTTTAAAGCTTTAACGGGTTCAAAGCGTTACGTTTATAGAACCTAATTTATTACGAGGATTTTGTATTTAATTTAGTATTTTCCCGTTAATTCCGAAAAGAAGGTATTAGTATAATAATCGAAAAGTTAATAATTTTATTTAAAATAAATATAATTAATTCGTTATTAAAAATATTAATATAATCATTAATCATATAAGATTTCTATTTTATAAACGACATCTTCATTTATATATGAAGAGATTATTATAAATTAATAATAATATAATTTAATATTAAAAATTAAAATATGTATATTACAAAATGATTATTTAAGTATTATTTTATATAAAAAATACGATTAAAAGATTTTATCATAATTAAATATTAAGTATATAATAAAGCGAAAGTTAAAAAGTAAATACGCCGAAAATTAGAGGAAAAGATCTCGTAATTAAAATAATAAATTATTACTAATTTTATAAATTTAAAAAAAATCTGAAAAGATATAAATACGTTATATTCGTTATCGATAAGTACTTAAGTTTTATTTAAACTATTTATTTGAAAAACCGAAAATAAGATATATTAATTATAACGTTCGAATAATTTTTAAAAGTTTTAAAAATTATTAATTTCAAGATATTTTATACTGGCTTTTTTTTAATATTAAATTTAAACTTTTAATACCGTATATGTAATTATAAATCTGGGTATAAAACATTTAAAAAGTATAATTAAGAAAAAAGCGATGATAATACGAAATAAAGTTAAGTTTTTTCGTTTTTAATTATATATATCTTTAAAACGGCAGGATATTTATATAATTATACCTTTAAATATATATTTTTTTTATATAGTTTATACAAGGTTTATTACATTTATCTAACGTATAAACATAATATTATAATATTTAAATGGAAATTTTAATAAATTTATTTACGAATATATAACTATATAATTTACGTTATAATAGTTACCGTTATGAAAAAAGAATCCAGACATTAAATTTTTAAATATAAATTAATTTTTTTATTAGTTACTAATTTACGAAGATTTACGAGATTTAAAACCTATGAATTAATTAAGTTATTGTTATTTAAGATATAGAATTTAACGGAATAATTATCTTTTAAATAATATTAAAAGTTTAAAAGATAAGTTTTTATACGGTGTAAAAAAAGTAATAAAAATTACTATAATAGGGAAAATTATTTATTTAAAGCATAAGTTATCAAAATGTATAAATATAAAAAAGAACGAAAGTTTTAGCGGAATAATTTAATTACCGCTTAAATAAAAAGGGTAATTCCAGAATAATATAAGCGTACGAGACGTATAAGATAAGAAAAAAATAAGTTTGTTTATATATAATTAATTACTTTTATATAATTATTTTATTCGAATTATTTTCGTTCTTTAAATTATTATTTTACTAACGTGTATTATAATAATTATAACAATTATTACGGCGACGGAAGAAATAAAAAATATTTTAAGTTTTTATTACGTTATTTAATTTATGTTAACAATAAAAGATAATAATATTTTGCGCGTTATAAACGTAAGTTTTTCGTATGTTTCGTATTAATAATATAATTATCGGTATAATTACAAAATATAGAAAATTACGTTTAACATAAAACGATTAATTTATTTTATCAATATAATTAATAATGAACCTGTAAATTACGGAAATTTCAGAATATTAATTATCCGAAATACGTATTATTTTAATTAAAAAAGTTTCGATACGAAAATAAATAAAAGTCTTAAATCGCGAATCCGCATATATAAACGTAATTTATTATTATTGCCGCAAGGTTATAAAGAATTAAGTATATACTTATTAAGAGAAATATTTCGTAAAGCTTAAAAGCTTTATTTATAAAATTATAAGGAAATAGGATTTCAAAAAATAATTAATTAACTTTTTATTACGGGGAAATAAGTTTTAAAATATATATAAATATATATTTATAAGTTTAATAAATACGCTTAGTTGTAAAAATGCAAAGTATATTTTATTTTACGAAGTAATTAATAATTAAAAAATGTTTATAGCAATACATACGTATTTATTTTAATTAGAAGATCATTTAAACCCTTAATTCTTATTAAGGTTAAATTCGATTTAAAGTTAAAGTAGGATAACGTACTCTATTAGTATTCCGGACATATAAGTACTTCGGACGATTTTTAACATATTTTAATTCGGAACTTTAATTAATTATTTTTTAATATTAATAATATAAAACGGCTTATAAATAACGAAAATAAACATAGCCGTTTAAGTTAAGAAACGAAACTCGAAACTTAATTATACGATATTTAATTTTATATATAAAATAGCAAAATTTACTTTATATAAACGATATACCGGTATATTTTTTTATAGCAACTCTATACCCAAATCGCGAAAATTAACGTTGACCGAAAAACAATTAATTATCGACCGAATTTTTAATTTAAATACGCAAACGTTTCTTATCCGGTATGAATACCTTAAACACATAATTAATATATTACTTATTTAACGCGTTATAAAACGTATCGGAATTAACTAGGCGTCGAACTTTATTAAACGGTAAAAAAGTTTCTAAATATATTTAAAACGGAAAATCGAGTATTAACGAATTTTATGCGAAAATTTAAAAACATTTTATTAATAATTCGAACTTATTCGGGTTATTATTATAAAATATGATATCGTAAAAAAGGATATTTACAACTTCGACGAGACTGGATTTTTAATAAGGTTTTTTATAATAACGAGCATAATAATTATTAATACCGAAAAACGTAAAAAATTTAAATAAATGAAATAACGGAATAAAAAATAAATTATAATTATTTACGCTGTTAATTCCCAAAGTTAAGCTATACCGTTATTTATTATTATAATAAGAAAAAACTATTTTAAATATTAATATCGTAATAACTTATTACCTGTAGCCGATTAAAAGATTATATTAAGTAATAATAGCTGGATAATATATAAATTAGGTTTAAAATAAATCCGGTATTTTGATACATATATTCGAACGCGTATAAAAGGTTCGAAAGTTATTATTCGATAAAATTCGAAAAATATTACGTTAACTACGAAATTATTACGCTTATATACTTGGGAATTTTTCGTATCAGTTTTAACTTTTTAATATATATTGTTTTTTGTTTTAAAACGTATTTATTCCTTTTATATCGAAATCTAAATATGACGTTATTATTCCTATATTATTAAAAAAAAGATTTTTTCCGGTTTTTACAATGCGTTTAAAGCTATTATAACATCCGAAAATATTAAATTTTAGATTCGCGAAAATTAGCCTTATTTTATTCGATTTTAATAACGTTTTTTTTTTTCGAATTCGAAATTCCTTTAATTAGATTTACGCTAATTATCTCCCCGTTAACCTTTACCGGTTTTATTTTTCCGGTCGTAAAAACTCTGAGAAATATCTGTAAAGTAATAAAATAAAGACGTTATGTTTAAAAGAAAATTAAAATTTATTAAGGCAGCTCGCCGATGAAAATATTTAAATCGGTTAATTTTGTAATAAAAGGTTATATATTATTTTTATATAAAACCGCTTTTTTCAGGAAGAAAACGTGGAATTACGTGAAACGAATTATATTTTAAGTAAACGTCGCAATATTAAAACTAAACGTTTTTTTTAAAAAAAAAGAAATATTTATTATTTAAAAAGGATAAACTTTTTTAGTTTAAAAACAAGGGGTGGTAAAAAAATATAGTTAACAGTAGCTGGAAAAGGTCGTTATAAAAAGGTTAAAACGAAAAAATAGAAATATAGTGTTTATAATAAGCTCGGATATAATACGCGTATTTATAAAAAAGCTGTAAAAATGTTTAAAGAAGAAAATTCCGATTAATATAAATTAATGTGATGTATTATTTTTAAATGATTTAAATTTATTCTTATAAGGTGCTTAAAACCGTCCGGAGTATTTACGCGTCCGGAGTACTTATATAAAACGTTAACGTTTAGGTATTTTATAAGGTATATATAAAAATACCTTCAAGATATCCGTAACGTAGTAAAACTTTTTTAATTAAGAAGGTATTATATAGATCAAGGAAGTTATTTTTGTTTTTCATAAAAGAAATTTATTAAAACGTTTAAGAAATTAAAATTTAACCGGTTTTTTTATAAAATTTATTATTTTATTAATTAAGGGGTATGTATATTCTTTTTTATAAACGATATCGTTATAGTATATCGTAAAGAAGTTTATAACCTCGTCGATTAATTAATTTAATAAATACGGGAACTGTACTTTTCATAAGGGGTAAGGATTTATAGTAACTTTTCAGTATTAAAGTGATTAAAGATAAATTTAATAAAAAACTTAGTTATTTTAATCCGATTTTATAAATAAGCTAGTTAATTTAATTTAATTTTTAAAAAAGGTTTAAATACCTTTTTAAAATATTTATAAGGAACTTTAAATTATTACTAAATTTTAATTTAGTTTATTCAAATTTTAATAATAAATATTAAAAGAAAATCGGCTTTTCTTTATACGTAACGGCTAATTCGTAATTTAATATATCTTTTATCGTATATTAATTTACCCGGTTTAATTTAGATTTTAACGATATATATTATAAAATTATTAATTAAGTAATATTCTACCTTATCGAAATTACCATATTAACGTTATAATTAAAAGGCGAAGATTTGTTAAATATTTAAAACAATGCCTTTTTTACGAATAATACGATTAATTAAAAAAGTTCTCAAGTTTACGTTATAAAGTTATTCAAAAGAATAATAAAATAACAGGCGAATAAGTAAAATATAATAATTACATTTATAATTAAAGATGAATTATTATTTTTTTACGCAAGTTATATAAAAAGCGTTATTTAATTTCTATTAATTAAAAGGCCAGGAATTATTTTAAATATTAGATCGTTAAATATATAATATGTTAATATTAATATCGTTTTATTATAAACGAAGTTACGGTACGTAAATATATATAATTATTAATTACGAAAAGCCGTAAAAATGATTTAATTAACATAAATTGTACGTTTATAAGGAATATATCAACTACTAAATTAATTAAAACCTTATTATAAAAATCTTTTAACTATTTTAAAAAGAAATTAAAATTACTAAATATTACGGAAATTTCGAATACGAAAGAAATACCTTACGAATAATTTTAAAAAAGGAGTTAATTAATTAAAGAAAATTCATTATCGGTGGAAAAGTAAAATAAAAAGTTATAGCTTTAAAAATGATAATATATAACGAATAATATTATAAATAGTTTAGAGTGTTAAGCAAATATATTAATTAATAAGGAGTGCTAAACGTATTTTATATACGGAAAAGCTTTTTTAAATTTAAAAATATATATTTCGTTACTAGGTTATATAAAAGCTAGATATATATAAGAAATATACGCAAATTAACTTAATACAACAACATAACTAATGTCCCCTATATCTAATAGGTTACGTATACGATTTTTGTTAATTAGTTCCTAAAGCCCTTAATTGCGGCTGGTTTTAAAAAGTTCCCAGCTACCCCCTTAATTGTCGCCGACACGGTAACGGAGCCGAAGCCCTAATTGGTTAACTCTTCTAAACTGGCGAAGCCTAGACAAACGGTAACCTAAGCTGGATTTAGACCAGCTGTTTCTTAAAATCAACCGAAATAAGGTACCTAAGCCTGTCGTAATTAAAAGAGACACCTAGGCTCGCGACTACTAAGCCATTAAGCCTTTATCTTATTATATACCTAGCATTTAATTATTATAAAACCTTTTCAACGGATTTCTTTCGTATAAAACTGTAATTAAATAATTATTTAGGGGTTTAAATAATTAAAATTTAATATTATATAATACCGTTACCGGTCCGTAATAATTTCGTTATTTATAAATTAACGTTTCGTTTATAAGTTATAAAGGCTATATAAATAACGGTTACGTTAATATTTTCCATAATTAACTAATTAAATTTATTTATTAACGTAATAATTACTTAATTATATTTATTTCAAATAAATTTATTAATTTCTTAGTTATCTTATTAATATTGTTTCTTTCGGAATTCTCGGAGAAATACCAGATTATATATAAAATCCTTGCAATAAACTACGTTAAACAAACGTAACGCTTTCTCTTTTTTAAAGCTTTAAAATAATGTATTTTTTTTATATCCTTTAAGCGAAACGAAATTATTTCTTATGTATATTTTTTACTTTAAATCGTAATCCCATAATTTAGATATATATTAATAAGGTTAAAAATATATTTTATAAATTTTAAATCTTAAATAAAGAAATTTTTTAAAAGTAAAACGAACCGTTTATCGTATTATTTTAATTAATAATTAAGAAACATATAAAAATTCATTTTACGTTCTTTAAAAATTAATCGGTCTTTTAAATAATTAACGTTTTTATACCTTTTAACAAACGATTAATTTTTTCTTATAAGTATTAATTAATGTTAAATCATTAATAAATTTATTTAATTACTTTATTACTAAAGCGAAAACTATATATAGCTTTATTAAGCAATATATAAAAATATTAAGAAAGCGTATAATAAAAATTTAAACATACCTTATATGATATACCTTATATATTTTATTTTTCGCGTTTTCGTTTCCTAATTTTTCGGTCCGAATATAAACCTTTATTATTATATCGTTTTAATTTACGTTTTAAAATTTTGCCCGTAATTATATATTAATATCCTTAACCTTTTCGTAATTAAGGTTTATTTTATTAAAAAGTTCATACAAACTTTATAAAACGTTAAAACTAATATTTTAATATTTTATAATATAAACAGTAATTAAGTTATAATCTAATAATTTAAAACGTTAACCGTTATTTCCCGATAACTAAATATATCGTTTTCGATTTTAAATTTCTTTATTTTAAAACAAATCGTTATTTATATCTCGATAATAAAAATTAATGCTATATATAGGTTATTAATCTATATAATCGGTATTTTTATTTATAAAACACTATATCGCTATTTTTAAATTATAACCTTTTATTATTTTATAATTCATTTATTTGATTTTTTCATTAATCTTAAAGTTTATTTTAACTTTTCGCGGTATTTTCGTTATATATTATTTAAAACCTTACTATTGTATTTTTTTCTAGATTTAGCTAAGTTAATATAGCATTTCAGTAAACTTTTGCTTAAAAGAAAATTTATCGTTTTAATCGCTGGCTGTATTAACTCTTAAACCTATTTCGTTAAATCGTTAATTCTTTTACAAAAAATTTCATACTTCCAATTTTTATAAATACGTTACGAAATTCTAAATATAGGTTTATTAGCTTGCGGTAATTATCTTAAACGTGTTTATCCGATAATTCCTATAATCGATTTTTTCGGTAATTTCTTCGGAAATTATAAATATAATTAAAAAACCGTTTAAAATATTATTTCGTACTTTATAACGGATTTCTTTTTTAATTACAAAAGTATATCTGGTTTTATAAATTTAACAGGTTATAAAATCTCCTAATTAAAAACGATATAACGTTAAATACTTAATATATACGGTTTAAATTAAAATTCTCTTTTAAAATAATCGTAATTCTTAAATCGCTTAAAAGTAACTGAAAACGTTAATAATAACGTAAATTAAACAAATAAAATTGTTAATTATTAAATATAAGAGATATTAGTTATATTATTTTATTAAGCTAATTACGTATATTTCTCGTAGGTATGACGGCTAGGCTAGTTAACCAATTATTAAACCAAGTCGTACGGTTTATGTTGGTAGTTGTATTATGGGAATTTAAGTAACGAAAATAATTTAATTACGTTTGGTAATATTAAGGGCGTTTTGGGTAATTAAGTTGTATTGTAAACTGGTATTATCTAAGCTATAAGATTAATAAACGTATATATTTTTTTTTGGTTTATTGGCTTATTCGTAGTAAGCTGGTAATTTAGCTTATTAATTTATTCGTGGTAAGTTGGTAATTTAATTACGTAATTTAATTTATTTAGGTTTTGTTTCGGTTTATTAGGACCGTTTCCGAAACTTCCTTTCCGTTAGGTTGTAATACGATTTTTTTTTTTCCAGGATTTTTGTTTTTAAGGATTTTTTTTTCTGTAAGTTTTTATTTTATTATATCGGGTTATATTATTAAGGGTCGTTCGCGTAAAACAAAGTAACGTTATATTTTGGTTAATTTAATTAATTTAAAAGGTTTTCGAAACGATACCGTATTTTTTTTGTTTTTTTAAAGGATTTAATTATTAGATAATAACGGGGGTATCCCGCTATAAGGAATACGTTTGTTGTGGCCGTTTTTGTAACGGCACCGGTATTTCCGTAACGATAATTAATCGTTACGTTGCCGAGGCCCGTCGTTTAAAAAAAGAAAAACTTGTTACGGAGTAGGTTTTTACCGAATTTTTAGTTCGTTTATCCTGTATATGTAAATAACGTTAATAATATTAGATTTAAGGTGTTAAATTCGTAAATTGCGTTTTGTAGTTTTTGGACGAGCAGGATAAGTTTGACCGTTAAAAGTCGGAGTTGGCGGTAGTTATTTAGGTTTTTGGTAATGTTAATATTATCGACTGGAGTGCCGTTAACTAAGGTCCTCCTTTTTTGGATAACGTAAACTGGAACGTATTTATTGTTAGTTCCGGCGCTGTTGGTGGAAGTTTTTTAACAGGCGTTAGGCGTTAGTAAGGTTTTTGGTAAGTTTTTAAGTATTTTCGGAATTTAGGTGATTTTTTTATTTAATTAAATATTAGGTAAATCCTTTTTTTTTTTGTATGTTAAGTATTTTTTTAATTTCGTATATCTTCCCTTTTTTTTTTACCTTTATATTGTTTTGTATTGTGTGTACCTTAATGGTGTCCGTTGTTAATTTAAGTAAGGAAATATAAAAAATTGGATAAAGTTTAACTTTAGGTGGTAATTCTAATTAGTAATTGTTTTTTAAAATTTTCTTGGCGATTTTATATGGGTTAATATATTTGAAGTCGAGTTTTTGGTTTAAACGTTTAGTTTTGATGTTTTTGGTAATTAGATAAATTATTTTTCTTTTTAAGAAGGTTGGTTTTTTTAACTTTTTTTAATTGTAATATTTATTTATTTGTTTGCGTACGAATTAAAATTCTGTTTTTATTTCTTAATGTAATTGTTTAAGTTGTTCTAAGGTGAAAATTATTTTAATATTAATTAGTTTTTTTTTTTGTATTTTTTTATAAATTTCTAGGGTAAAATTAAAATTAGTAATTGTTAAAGTTATTTTGATGTTGTTATGATAGTTGGTATTGTAAGTTAATTGTGTAATAAGTAATTTTTTAACTTAATTGTTTTGTTTATAGTTAATATAATATCGTAAATATGTTTTTAACGTTTAGTTGGTTTTTTCCGTTTGTTTATTTATTTATAATTTAAAGTTGTTCGATAGTTTATAGTTTAGGCTAAGTTATGTTATTAAACTTTGCTAGAATTTTAAAGTAAAGGTTATATTTTTATTTAAAATAATTTTTGCTAGTAACTTATATATGTTATATATATATCGGAAGAAAATATATATTATTTATTCGGTATTTATATCCTTGTTATAAGGTAAAAAATAGGAAAATTTTATAAATTAATTAACGATTACAAAGATATTATCGTAATATATACCCGTAATTGGGTTTTTTAATAAAAGGAGTTTTGTAATAAAATTGAATATAATTAAATTTTATGGTCGTTTAGTAACTGGTAGTAATTATAGTTTTCCGTAAGGTTTATATCGTTTAACCTTTACCTTAACGTAAATATCGTATTATTATATAATTTTTTATACGGTTAATTTTATTTTAAAAAAGTAATATGTTCGTTATAAACGTTCTAAGGTTTTGTAAATTCCCGGGTATTTATATAATTAATATTTATATATTTCTCATATTAGGTTTTTTTGGTATTCCTTAAGTACGTAAACCTTATTTGTTTTCTGATTTTTAAATATATTATAATAATACTGTTATATTTTTTTATATATATTTAATATGAATATTTTAATAATATTAATATATCGTTATTATAAATATCCTTTTGGCATTTAATCGAATACAGTTTATTATATTTTTATTTTAAGGTTCTTTAAATCTGGTCGTTTATTAAAAGCGTTTACCCTGTTATTCTTTATTCCCTTACGATAAATAATAATATAATCGAACTTTAAAAAATATTCTGTATAACGTAATTATCGTCCGACTAATTCTTTAATAATTACAAAGTAAAAAATATTTTTGTAATTTATATATACTTTTACTTAATATTAATTTCCTTTAAGGTAATACTTAAATTCCTTAAAAGCCTTAACGATAATTAGGAACTTCTTATCGTAAATAAGGTAATTAAGTTCGGTACCATATAGCTTATAAAAGTAAAAAATAACAAGGTATAATTTTTTTTTAATTATTTCGTTAGTAAATTATTACTTTTAAAGCGAAATTTAAAGTATCGGTTTCAAATTCCATTAATCTATTTAAGTCGTACATTATTAAAACGGGTTCGTTAATAAAAACGTTTTTAAGTTGTTAAAAAGCTTTTTTTATAATTAAAGCCTATACGAAACGTTAGTTTTTCTTAGTAAGTTCTATTAATAATATTATAATTTTATTAAAATATCGTATAAATTGTCGGTAATAATTAACAAATCCAAAAAACGCTTATACTTCTATAACATTAATAAACGCCTTCCAGTCCTTAATTGCAAAGATCTTTTTAAGGTTTATCTTAATATATCCTGGGGTAATAATATATCCTAGGTACTTTACCTTCTATATGTAAAAAGCATTTTTTTTTGCGTTAACCAAAAAGTTGGCATTTTATAACGCTTGTAAAACCTTATAAACGTATTTTGCATGTTTTTTTTTTATTTTCGAATAAATAAGGATGTCGTCGAGGTAACACATAATAAAAATATCAAGGTACTCTCGGAATATATAGTTAACTATCCGTTAAAAAGTTATTAATACGTTCGTAAATCCGAAAAACATAACAAAATATTTAAATAAGCTCTATTTCGTTTTAAAAGCTATTTTCCATTTATTTCCTAATTTAATTCGAATTTAATTATACCCTTTTCGTAAATCCAAAACTATAAACCATTTAACATTTCGTAATCGGTCTTTAATCTTTATAATTAAAAGTAATAATGTTCTATTTTTAATAGTAACGTCGTTAAGTTATCGGTAATTAATAACAAATCGTAATTTCCCGTTTTTCCGTAAAACGAAAAACATTAAATATCCTACTAACAACTTAAAACGTCGTATATATCCTTTTTGCAGCTTATCTCCCAAATAATCGCGAAAAACGTATAGCTCTGCTTTATTTAAATTGTAAATAAAATAAAAAACAGTTATCTTACCGTCCCTTAAAACTATCTTATAATCCTATTCGCTATATTATAGTAACTTTATATTAAGCTCTTCCTAAAAGAGCTTTTCGTATTTATAATATCGTAATAATACTTTTGTTATTTACTTTAATAACTTTTTAGGTTATACTTATAAGTTATCGTTTATTTATCGAAATTATGCTCTAAGGTTTATAATAACGTACCGTATTTTTCTACTATGCCCTTTATTTTAAATATATCTTATTTTTTTAAGTAATAAAGTTTCTATCGTATCCTTATACCGATATTCGTTGTTCTTTTCGATCGAATATTAAAATTTTATATCATCTACTTCTTATTCCGTATTAAGAAGTAAACGGAAACTTACTTAATTAATTTCTTAATCGATTAAGGGGTTATACTAACGTAACCATAATTTTTCTAGGATTATATTATATCCATTTAATAAGATAATATCGAAATTAATAATCTGTTTTTTCCTTTCGATAAAGGTTTTAAAGTGATTAATTTTACGTTTAACCTATTTATCATTGTAAATAAATCTTTGGTTTTCGGCATTCTCGACCTTATAAAAGTAACTTTTTTCTTTTTATAGTAGCCTTAATTAATTTATTACTTCCGGATTAATATAATTTGCAGTTATTACTCCGTAATCTATTATTGCGGTATATTAGTTTTTTTTAATTCGTATTTGTATAATGATAGAATTATCGCCTGTAATTCCGATCGTTACGTTTAAAACCTTTTTAAGGTATTATAATCTAACCTCCTTTTTCTTACTTATCCGCAGTTTTTCTACAAATAGCGCTACTCTTTTGGGGTTTATAAAAATTCTCGTAATATCTCTTCGTTCCGATTATTTTATATTTAAAGCTCCTTTAATTATTTTTCTATATATATCATTTATTTTTGTAACTATTTAAATTATTATTGTATATTCGGTTATTCGTAAATCTGCTTTACAAAAATCTTAATTATTTCTTCGTCTGGTAATATTATTTACGAATTATCATTTTCCCATTAGTTATGGTATTTTTTTTCATCCTTTAAATCTTACTGGTTTTTTTTAGCAAAACTTTTAATTTTTTTTTTAATAACTTTTTTATTTTCTAAATCGGTAATAAAAACCAGTTAAACGCCTAGATCAATAATGGTTTGCTAACAGTATTTTTCTACTATCCTTCGGATTAATTCTTTTTTTATTTAATAATTACACTATCTAAAATAATAAAAAAGGTCTTTTTATAAATATAACTTTCCTAATATCTAGCTTTACAAAGCTACCTTTTAATCAATTTCGTTTTAATTTACGAACGATCGTAAATATCGATATTATTATTAATTATTCTTATTAATTCCTTTTTATCGTTTAAAGTTAAATTTTTATTAATATATTTAAGTTATACGTTAATAAATCGCCTTTTTCCACTTTTAATAAAACTGACATTTAGGTTTGTTACAGTAAATAACGTAGATTTTCGTATATCGTTTTGGTTCTTCTAGGCATAGGTCCTTTCTTTATTTATAATACTTTTGTAACCATCTTTACAAAACCCGTTAACTTTGCTCTTCCTGTTATTTTCTCTATTAAAATTAAGTAAATAGTTTTTTTTCGGTAAAAGCTTTTCACCTTAAATAATCCTTATGCCATTATACTACCATATATCGTAATTGGACTATATTAATTATTTTTTTATTATCCTTTTTATCGTTTTGTTATTATCTTTCGGGTATAAGGGTCCAGTTATTCTGCCGAAATCTTCTAAGTACTTTGCACTTAAAAGCTTTATACTTTATTTTGCCACAGTTATAACACTTAACCTATAACTAATCTCGTTATTAAACCGTTCCAATCTTTATAGGACCTGGTTAAATCCTATAAAAAATAAAAAATATAATATATCCATTTCCTTAATTAATTTTGTTAAATTTATGCCGTAAAGCATACTATCCCTTTTTTTCTTATCGTCTCTCGAATTATCGGTTATCGATTTTTACTACTTCAATAATATATTTACTTAGGGAAATTAATCGTTCTAACTTAATTACTTTATCCTTAACATCATCCTTTAATCCTTTATAAAACACATCAATCAAAATATCGTCTTCTTCGTCCACCTATCCTACCTTAGCCATCAAGTTTCGGAATTCCATTACGTACTTAAACGCTAATTCTCTCTACCGTAATTATAAAATTTTCTATACGGCAATACACTTTTTATCGGGGTTATCGAAATTAACCTTTAACTTTTCTTCAAAGTTAAAATAATAAATAAAAAGTTCTATAATAAATTTTTTTTTATCGTCTTCTGCCCTTTCCAGGTAATCTCTCATAATTAATTCGAACCAATCGAATACATCCCCAATAAGAAATGCCGTAACGGCGAGAATCATATCTTCCGGATCATCGAAAGCTAGGAACCGTAAGTACACTCGTACCTAAGTAAGGAAGCTCTAAACGTCAATCTTTCCATCGTAAAATTAAAATTTCTTAACCTTAATCTTCGAAATACTAAGGTCTTTTTTTATCATTTTCTTAAATCGCAAAACCTCTACCTCCAGTTCCTTAAGCTTATCCTGGAACTATTAACTAACGGTAATCTCTTCAATACTAAAAGCCATTTTAACAATTCAAATAATTACTCAAAGTCTAACAATACTACTAAACAAAAACTTGCAACGTATAACGGCTAAGCTAATTAACCAACTATTAAACCAAATCGTACGGTTTATGTTAACAGTCATATTGTAAAAATCTAAATAACGAAAATAACTTAATCACGTCTAATAATACCAAAAACGTCTTAAGTAACCAAATTATATTACAAGCTGGTACTATCTAGGCTATAAAATTAATAAACGTATATATCCTTTCCTGGCTTACTGGCTCACTTGTAGTAAGCTAATAATCCAGCTCACTAACTTACTCGTAGTAAGCTGGTAATCCAATCACGTAATCTAACCCACTTAGGTCCTATTTCGGCCCACTAGAACCGTTTCCGAGACCTCCCTTCCGTTAGGTCGTAACAGTAGGCGTACAGCTTTTATATAGCCTAGTAACGGAATATATATCTTTTAATTAAAAAAAGCCTTGCCGTATATCAGGTGCGTTTAGCACCCCTTACTAGCTGACAATACTAAGCATGTTCCGGAGTTAAAAACGGTCGTTAAAATGCGCGTTAATATATTATTCCCTTTTTGCCAAATTATCGCGTTAAAGCCTACTTAGAAATATAAGGATAATATAATTAAATAAGATTAGCGATTAAAATAAAGACGTCGGTCTTAATAGAATGCTATATATACCTGTTATAAACTAGCCGAGGCTTGCGTAAACGCCTCGAACATGGGAAAGATTAAGCTGAATTTTAACGCGTATTATGAGCTAGCTAGGGGGTGCGTAGCGCACCCCATAAACGGAAAGCTTATCTACTAATCGGCACATACTGTCGTTTCGAATCAGAGTGTCCCCGCTCCACTTAGCTTTTAAATTACATACCTTTTATTATATAAGCCCTTTTATAACGTATATAAGCCTTTAATAACAATAATATAACACCTATAATATTAAAAAACGAAACTTTCGCGATTATTTTTTATACCTTGTTTTATTATTAATAAGTTTTATAATTATTTTAGCTTCTGTTTTACATTCCGTACTGCGAAAACGAGGTTAATTTAACCGAATTCTTTTTAAACCATTGGGCTGTATACGTTTTTCTTTAAAGCTAATTCGAATCGACGAAACTGCAAACGAATATTTCCAAATATCTCCCCGGGTTAATCGTACGATAGTTTAAAAAAGAACTCGTAAGCCAATTACGAAAATAACTAACGTTATTAGGAAAAACTTAATTACTCCATTTAATTCACGAGATAATAATACTTATAAAACGGCAATTAATAAACAATTAACTGTTGCTTTAAGGAATAATAAAAATATAAGTAAAAGATAATTATTATTAAGATTAAAAATGTTAAAAAATCCGAAGTTAAAGGTGTTACGGATATAGAAAAAAATACGGAAGTTACTATTAAAGCTACGGATAATGAGCTTTCCGAAAATAAAGCTATTCGAAACAAATCTTCTAAAAACGAAACTATTCGAAACGGTTTTTTCAAAAATAAAACTATTCAAAACGGACTTTCCGAAACTACTCTTTTAGAAACTGTTCTTTTCGAAAATAAAACCGTTTTAAAAAATACCGATCTTGAAAATATTTCGGCCAAAAAATCTTAACCGAAATTACTAAATATACCTAAGTAATTTTTTAATATTATTAAAGTTACTATTAACGGTAAGTTCTTAAAGAAATAACTTCTTAAAATACGAAACGGATTTCAAGTTATTAATTCAGAAGAACTTGAACGATATATTAATAACTATTATATGAAAATATTTAACAACAATTCGTTTAGTATTATTAATTAACGCGTTATCGATTATATTAACGAAAAATTATAAAACGAATATAAATATAACTTTCGACGTACGTTCGATTAAATCAAAATATTTACGTAACGTTATAAACTTAATTACGAAGTTATATTATAACTCTTCAAGATATTACCGTATAAATTTTTCGATATTAATAAATGTATTAAAATTATTAGTAATATCGTAGAACGTAATAAAAAAACCATCTTCTTAAACTTTACTTATAGCTTTAACTTTCGATCAAAAAAACCCTGACTTTAACCTAACCTTATTTTCGAATTTATTAACAGTATAACAAATCGAAAAACATTCCTTATATAACGTTAACATTCGTCGTTTCGGAATAATTATATTTTATAATAATTAACTTACGTTAACGATAATCTTTTTATTAAAACTCCTCGTAACCGTAACGTTATAAAATATTTATGATTATAACCTTTAAAATTTTTTCATAGAACTCGTTTATAAAAAGTCGAAAGCTTATTACGAAACATTTATTTATATTTATAACCTGTATATAAGCTGAATTTAATAAAATCTTTTAGGTCCATAATATTTTATTAAGTACGTTTAAATATAAAAAAGGCAAAATTTACGTTATTTATAAAAGCGTTAATTTTTAGATATATTAAATTAAAAATAATGCTTATTACTATGATATAATACATCAATATTTCGCATATTAATATAACGATATTAATTAATCCGACGTGATATATACACCGTTTTTTATCGAATTATATAACGAACTTTACGAAAAGGAAATATAATAAATATAAAATTCGAAAGCGTTAAAACATAACGTAAAGTAAGTAAACTTTTAAAAACTTTAAAAGTTAAGCCTTTAAAACGTTAAAATAACGGTAGTAATAATAATACGGATATTATATATAATTACCTTAAAGAAAGTTTTTTAAATATAATAGCTAAAAAGCTTTAAATTAATAAATAACAGCTTTTAACCAAATATATTACGTAATAAAATTAATTAACTACCGAAAATTTTTAAAACTTTTCGAATCTAATAATTACGGCAAACGAATATAACGATTACTAATAGTTACCTTTTATACCACCCCCTTTAACGCGAATATATAATAACTTTTTTGATTTTCCTATTCGTAATTTTTCGCCTTTTATCTTTAAAGTTATAAATATTAAAAAGTTATTTTCGAAACGTAAAGAAAGGATTCGTAATAATTTACAATAATAACGTAAAGAAAATTAAACTTTTATATAATGCCTTATAAAATAGTAATATTACTCTTTAATAAATACCTAAGCTTTTTAACAAATAATTTCTATCCCGAAAAATCAATTAAAAAGTTTTTAAGTTTTTTAAATTATATATTAATTAGCATAAGTAAAACGCCCTTAAATTCGAAACCACTTTTTAAAACCTTAATATATTATCTTATTTATACTTAAATAAATTATTTCGTAAAAATAATATTTAAAATTAAGTATTCTTTTTCGTTATTTTATATTTACGTTAAAAATCCTAAATTTTCAACAGCGAAATTAATAAATTTTTAAATAATAATACTATAATATAAAAAAAGGCTTAATTTTAGTTAATATTCTTTATTAATAATATGTATGAGAATATGTACCATTAGGTATCTAGCGTAACTGATATATATATTATATACATATACATTAGTTCTTATAAGCGCGACCGGAAGGTACCTTTAAAAACCGTACCTTTTAAAAAGCCGGATAAAAAACCCGATTAATAAAAATGTTTTAATACGGTAACAAATGCGATTACGTATACGATTAATTTAATTAATTCCCAAAACTACCAATTACTCCAGTTGTTACCAATATAATAACGGAACCGAAACTCCAATAATCTAATTCCTTTAAACTTGGCGTCATTTAAAGGAACGGTAACCCAAGTTAGATTTAAACCAGCTGTTTCTTGTAATTAATCGCAATAAGGTGCTTAAGCCTGTTATAATTAAAAGAGATACCCAGGCTCGTAACCACTAAGTTATTAGGCCATTAATACTATATATAAAATCCTTTATATATTAATATTTCGTTAATAATTTAACTTTTTTTAAATTTTTAAACTGTTAATTTTTCTTTACTGTTTATATACGTAACGAAATAATTATCCGATACTCGCCGTTATTACCGCTTTAAAATATCGGGCAATTAAAATAAGAAAAAAATACGATAAGCGGTATAACTAATACCTTAAAACAGTATTTCCTATAAAAAAATTAAAAGAACGGATATTTAATACGGGAAAAACTTTAGCAATAATTTAACATAATATTACTCTATTTTATATATATTAATCGACTAAATCCCAATTTACCCCCGCGGTTTTAAAATAATCTTTAATTTCTTACTTCCGTTAACGAACTCGTTCGTAACATTTTGCGAAAAATAACTTTATTAACTTGTTGTTAAGAAAACCGTCAAGCGTATATTTAGTATAACGACGGATATAAACCCTAAAATAGTTAAAAAACGTTTTAATATAATTAAAATTAAATAAATATAAACGGAAATATTATAACTTTATTTTAACATTTTCGTATATCGTGTATATTTTACTCGAATAATAAAAATTAACGTTATATATTATTAATACGAAATATAACTTAAAAAACGGGTTTATTAATAATAATACTTTTTTTAAATAATAAAATAAAACTTTCATAGTTAATAAACCGTTAATATATAAAAATATTTAATAATTCGTTAACTGTAATCGCCTGTAATATATTAAAATAATAATTTCGTTTTATAACTTATTATACGAAAAAAATAACACCTTTAAATATTTAACCGTAACGACGGTAAACATTGTACTTATTAACATATAATTCGTTTACGAAAATAAATATATCTAAAAATATATTTATTAACGGCGTAAAAATCTTATATCCATTATTTCGAATTTATTTCTATAACTTTAGTCTTTAACTTTTTATTATCGTATTTAACAGCCTTTAAATATTCCGAAATCGTAAAAATAATTAAGTATATATAGTATTTACGTTAAACGTTTAAGAAACTAACTTTAAAATTTTCGTTGTAATAATAATTAACGTTATTTATTAAAAATCGCCTAGTTACCTTATA
Organism: Monosporascus sp. CRB-8-3; assembly: GCA_004155055.1. Taxonomy (NCBI): domain Eukaryota; kingdom Fungi; phylum Ascomycota; class Sordariomycetes; order Xylariales; genus Monosporascus; species Monosporascus sp. CRB-8-3. The sequence goes on from QJNZ01000257.1 coordinate 103,672, forward strand.
TTAAGCTCGGTATTATTTAATTATGCGTGTATCGACGTCGAAAATAATAATTAAGTTATCGTTAAGGAAGCTATTCTTAGTTATATAAGCTAGTAGATTATATTTTTATACGGTTTTAAAGCGTATATTATATTTAACTTTATGATTAAAACTAATTAACGCTTTAACCGTTTTAAAATATCGTATATCGTACGAATCGTTTATTAAAATAGCTTTAACGCGTTGTTATTATATTGCTGTCGAAGGGTTATACGTGTTATAAAAAGGCCCATACAAAAAAAGGTATGTAATTCAAAAGCTAAGTAGGGCGGGGACACTCTGATTCGAAATGGGAGTACATGTTCCGTGGCTAGACTACCAAAAAGCTGAACGTGTCCTACAGCACACGCAGTTAGCCTAATACAACAACATAACTGATGTCCCTTATATCTGACACGTATAGCAATCACAGACGCCCCAGACGGTGGTGGGGGACATTCCGTATTTTCTCGCGATATCCGCGAAGCCTTCGCCCAAATTTTTTTCGGACTTCCACCTTGTTCTCGTGTAAGGTAACCATTCTTTTCGTGGAGCAATTGGACCCGAATTAAGTTGCCTACTCATGATTGAAGTATGAAGGGTGTTGATGTTGAAGTGGAAGAATTACGCGATTTTGTAAATCGTGCAGAAATTTACCGAGACTTTTGCACCCCTACTGTACTTAGAGTGTGATCGACAACTTGTTAATGGCCTAATGGCCTATTAACCATGTATATATTAGTACATATAATAAAACTAGGGATTGATAATGTATTATTCGTATTAATACTAGGGTTTAAACCCGAAGGAGTTACCGCCTTCTTGGCTAACGTTATCTATATGTGTAAGTGGTGATATTGCGATTTCTTTAGCTGGCTTTGAAGTTTTTTTTTGTAGCCTTTTTAGTTGCTTTACGATAATTTCGTAACGATAATTTCGTAACGCTGATCCCTTAAAAAAGAGATGGGTTCCTTTTAACCGAACGTTTCCGCCGTTTGGGGAAGGGATGGCGAGGATTCCGCGTTCGTATTTAAGGATTCCGGTTTCGTTCGCGATAATATAGGTGGAAAGATTATTATTAGGAACATATTACCGCCGTCGTCCCTTTTAAACGAGTTATAGTTTAATCCATTATTTAATTAGCTTAGTTAGGGCCGGAAGAAACGTTTTACGAAAAACTTTAAAAAGGTTAAGGACTTATAAACGGCTTTATAAAAAAGTAACTTTTTAAAGAAGCCGAAAAAAAGAATATGCTTACGAGGTTTAGGTTTTCGAATATGATAAAACGTTAAATTTACCGAAATCTTTATAACCTTACTTTTTTCCTATATAACAAAAAATAAATTTGCAATTAAACGTTTTACCGTTTTAAAGCCCGTATACGAAGATTTTGCTGTTAAAATAAAGTTGCGTATTAACGATTAGCTATAAAAGGGGGATACGATAAAGGTAAAGTATATAGAAAAAAAAAACGATAGATGTAATATTTGGTAGTAATCCTATTCGAGACGAGCGGTGATAAAAAGATTAAAGAAGGTATTTTTTTTTTGTCCGAAAAGAAATGGAAGGCGATCCTAAAGAAGGATTTTAGCGTAACGTAGTTTCGTAAAGAATTTTTCGTTAATAAGGATTTATATCGTGCCGTTTTTGCTAAAGAAACCGTTTCGGGAGAATTTATTAGGGAAGCCGGTAATAAATCCGATTTGCCTGATAAAGGTAACGTTAACGATAAGAGTATAATTTCGGGGAAGGATAATAATAAAGCTGTAAAAGGGCCGAAACCTTTTAAAGTTAACGCGCGAATTAGTAAATTTAGCCTTGATATTAACGTAAAGCTATCGGGCGATAGAGGAATAAACTTATAGCTTATGGTATTTTCGTTGTAAATAACGGAAATAATATTATTTCCAGTTAAGTAGCAGAAGTTTTAGAAAAAGAAGTTAAGTAAAGACGAAATTATCGCGATAGGTTTTTACGGTTTTTAAGGTTTTAGCTGGGTATAGAGCTTTGAAGATGTAAAGAAAGCAATAAGTTATTTTGTTAATAACTTTACGGATAATATTAGGGCTTTTGATTTCCTAATAGCTTGTACGGTGTTTGGAAAAGGAATAAACCCTGTAATTTTTAATAGTTTAAAATCGAAGAAATAAAAAGTAACTTATTTAAAGATGTTAATCGACGGGATTTAATGATAATAACCGAGATAACCATATAAATTTATATGTACGGAAGGGTTAGGATAACGAAGGTTAGTCGTTTTAAAAAAATTGCAGAAATCGAAGAAATTGAAGAAATTAAAGAAATTAGCGTTTTGCAGGTTTTAGAATCGTTATAACAGCTTTATTTATATTTGCGTTCGAAATTAACCTTTTTTTTTGCGACAAATCGCGATTAAAAATATGTATTATGATCGTTTTTAAAAGGCGAATTAATTAATTTAAAAATTATCATATGTTTTTTATTACGTTGTTAAGTTTTATTGCTTAAAAGGTTTGGTGTTGAATTTTGTTATATACTGAAGATAAGGCGTTTTAAGGGGTTTAATTAAGGGGGTTATAGCGGCTTATTAGGTAGAAAGCATTTGAATAAGAGTTTTGTAAATAAAAAGTTATTTTGTAACGGTTTTCGAAATACCTGATTTCTTTGAAATTTACATATAAATTAACGGTTTTTCTGTATTTAAAAGAACTTTATTAAAACTGTTATATATAATTGTTATTTTTAACTTAATGTTTAGTTATTTTTAATTCCTTTTTTTTCTTAACGTATATATTTTTCTATAAAATAACGCGTTTTTTATTAAATTAATATACTTTTTTTTAATTTAATTATTAATTATTATTAGAAATTATTATTATATATTATTAATAATTCCGTTATTACCTTAGGGCTATCCGCTACCGTATATTATAAGGAAGCTTTCCGTTTAACTTTAAAGTAACCCGTTAATGCCGTTTTTTAAGGATATTTTTTTTAGTTTTCGTAAGTTTTCGTTTTTTATTTACATTTTTTCTGCCGTTTTTTTTGATAAAGTTGTATAAGGCATACGCAGTATATATAAATCGGACCTGTAATATTAAGCTATATTTAAACGCGGAATACCGTATGATTTTAAATTTTTTTTTTAATATATCGAATATTTGTTTTACGATAATTTTAATTTTCGAATAGCGTAGGTTATACAGTTCCTTTGCCGTTTGCGGTTTTTTCTGGCTTAACCGTTATTTTTAAAGATGGTATTTAATTGCCGGGAAAAATACGATAATTCCCGTTCGATTGCCGAAATTATTATCAGTTATATAAAACCGACCCGGCGGTATTTTAAAACTTCGCGAAATAGTATCCGTAAAAAGTTTGGAGTTATATATAAAATCCTAAGCGCCGGTTAATACGTAATTAAAGGTTTTATTACGTTTTATAGTTACGAATATATTTTGCAAAATAAAACCTTTATGATTTTGTTATTTGTATTATTTATTTTACTTAATAAAGGCGTAAAAGTAAATATTATTAATTATCCCGATATACCCGTTAAATTATTTTAATTTGGGGTTTAGTTTAATTAAAGGCGTAAAATATTTTGTATTCGGTTATTTTACGAAAATACGGAAAAGCGTTATTATATATTTAAAAAACTAACGTACGATAAAATGAATAATATTTTGCAAAGTAAGAAACCGATTAACCGCGTTTTTTTACGTTTCGTTAAAGGTTATAATATATAAGAATATTATAAGCTTTTAAATAACGGAAGTATAACGGGTATTACTAAAGCTAATATAATTTTGAAGTTATTATAATAATAAAAAGAATTAAGGTTTCGTTATACGGAAGAGATTTTTAAATTTCCGGTTTAACTTATTTAGAATTATTTCCGTAAGTTTTCGTAAAGCTTTAGAATTTTCCGGATTATAGGCTTTTTTTTCCGCTATAGGTAGGTATCGCCTAGGGTTTGTATTATTTATTTACTTACGTTAAAATTTCCATTTACGGGTATTTACGTACCCCTGCTACCTACTTGTAGGTGGGTAGCAGGGGTACGTAAGTAGAACGAAATTACTTACGGGAGTAATTACCCGTAAATACTTAAAATGCTAAATGGTTAATTATTTATAAGTATTTATTTATAATATAAAGATTTATTATATTAATATAATTAAATTAAACTTTATAAAAAGAAAAATAATTTGTAATAGGTTATATTTTATTAAGTATTTTTTTTAAATATTAATATTTAAATTAAAAACGTTTAATTATAATATATTACCTTAATTATAATTCCCGTATATAAAGTTGTATTAATCCGTGTATTAATCGGGATAATTATAATTCCCGTATACGAAGCCGTATTAATTTGTATATTAATTATTTTGTTAATAGTTCGAATTAAATAAATTTAAGTTATTGGTGGAAAATGTACGGGGGGTTTTGTTTTTATATTTACTGTCCGGGAATTATGTTATTTGTTATTTTTATTACTTAAATTGTTGGCGGCGGAGTATTTTTTTTTTTTATTTAGTAAGATATATCTTATTTTATTATATTCGGGTTTTTTTTAATTATTTTTGCTTTGTTCGTTTTTAGGTTTTTTATTATTATTTTTTTCGGATTTAACGTTTTTCCGTAATTTTATTTAATACCTGGCCGGAAATATTATATCCTGGAAAACTTATAGAATTTATAAACGTTATTATACCCGTTATATAATAAACGAGTTTTATATTTTTAATTATTAACGTAACGCGTTTATTATGGATATAATATAAATTAGCGGTTATAAACGATTAATACGTAGATTAGTACGTATATTGTTAATGTAAATATACCGGTAAAAAACGTAATAAAGGCAGTTTTAGTTGTTTTTTGTAAAGTTTTAATAATTAACCGCTGGAATCGATAATTTATTCCGTTAATTAAACCCTAAGTGATTTTGCGTATAAGACGTTAAAATGGGGCTTTTAATATTAAAAAATTGGGGTTTTTTTAATAATTGCAAATTTTTCGAAATGTAATAGCTTAAGTAAGAAAAAACAAAAATTAGTAAAAAAAAAAAAATTAATAGGATTTAAAGTATTTATTACCGGGCTTTTATCGTTTAGGTTTTTTAATTTTGCCGGTTGGTTTTATAGGGGTTTTTTTAGCTTTCGGCTTAGTTTTGCCCTTATTTTTAACCGTGTTTTTGCTTTTGGTTGGAAATTTGTTTTTAACGTTTTTAGTTAACGAGGGTTTGCGTGGTTTTAAATTAAAATTAGTATATCGATTAGTACGCGAATTAGTACGTTAATTAATATAGGTATTAATTTACGAATTTTTACGTACGTTATAATTAAAGAATTATTTGTTATATTTAAAAAGTAATATTAAAATCGAAATTAATTAATTAAAATTAACCGGAAAATGTAATTATATAAAAATGCGATTGCGTAAAAATTTGCAGTATATTATATATATGGTAGGCAAAACGAGGTAAAGTTATTACCGTAATTTAGGTAATTTATTTTTGGACTTATTTTTTTTAAGAATATAATATTAATATAAAATTTTATTTATGTATATAATAAAAAATATATAATAAGATTTTATTATTTTTATTACTTAATAATGTATAAGTTAATTAGCAATACGTTTATTTTTTGTTGGTATACGTTTCCGAACGGGTTATGATAATCTTTTAGGATTATTGCGAATTTTTTTTTTCCGTATTTTTGCCGATTTAGTTATAACGTTTTTAGTTTTCGTCTGCTTTTTAGCGTTTAAATTAATTAAAGGTAGCGATAGGTTAGGTTTTTGCTGTACGGTAATCTTATTGTAAACTTGCTACTTTAGTAAGAAATTAGTTATAATCGGGGTTATTCCGTTATTAATTCGAGGTATAGCAATTTAAAAAACGGGTTGGGAATTGTTGATTTCGCCGGTAATGGAAATAGGATAAGTAATATTTAAATTTTATTTTTCCGAAAATTTCGTATAAAAGGTTTTTTCGATTTCTTTTTGTCAACGTTCCGTAGCTTAGGTAAGTTTATCGTTTTCGGTATAGTTGTACTAAATATTAGGCAGTGAATTTTTTAGTTTGTTTCGTAAATAGGATATTATAAAAAAGTTAATTCGGAATATAAAATACGTTAATTCGGAACGGTTGTACGAATAAATTAACTTAGTTTAATTTTACGTTCGTTTTATTAATATGGTAGCAATTTAAATATAAAAATAATTACGGGCAAATACGGTTAGCCCGGGAAAAAACGTTTCCGTTTTATATTAAAATGTAAAAATATTTTGGTTAAAAAGTAAGTCTGCGTATTAATTAACGTATTAATCCTTGTATCGAAAATTTATATAACTTACGTATTTCCAGGTAGTGATCGACGATTCGTTCCTAAGGTCAACAGTTATATGGAATTAATAAGTTCGAAAAAGTACTTTA